>NMUG010010607.1:0-10901 GCA_002855965.1 Monotropa hypopitys
GGTCCGATACGTCCCCTAGAACAAAGAGGTCACGGGAGGGACTACTCAACATTCACATGTTGGCAGCATCACCCTGGTCCGATACTTCCCCTGGAACAAAGAGGTCACGGGAGGGACTACTCAACATTGATCGCAACACCCATACTTATCACGCATTGTGGATTTGATTGTTGTTTACATTGGAGATGTTGGTATTATCAATTCGCTCTCTTTTCTTTCCACTTGTTCCAAAAATCACGGTTGCGTGGGTATTCCTCCATCCTAGGCAACAACCGACAGGAATTACGGTTGCGTGGGTATTTCCTCCTCCAAGACAGCAACCAACCATAATCACAAATCATTTCATTTGAAGTTGGTTATTACAATTGAATTTGGGTGAATGATCAAAGATTCCAAGAAGGTAGTCCTCGTAGGATCTATCCTTCGTATTTTGTCGTTCATTGGGTAAATTGCATTCATTGAGTGTGTTCGTGACTTTTCAATGATGTTTCCACAACTTCCACACCAGGGCGGACAAGACACGCCCACACCATCCTAACACAAGGATATCCAAACACTGGTGACAACTACCATTCCTCAACCATAGAAGTCAAACGTCAAACCACACACACTCTCAACCAAGAAGGGTATTCAATCAAGAATGGCTCACCAAAACAACCCAACAACACGTACTTTACTCTAACAACCAACAAGTCATGATTTTACTCTAGCATGATTTCCCAAGTCAAAACATAACCAATGTCCCAAGACTTATCAATTTTCCCAAACTAGGATCACCTAATCCAATCTCTTACCTAACGACATGCGTCTCGAAACCACCAAATACCATTTCTAAGCTCACTCGGGCATTACATCAAACACTTAGCTCGCGTAAAGGGTTCAAAGGCCTACCAAGACAAGAACATACCAACGAGTTCACGGGTCATCACAAGATGATACATTCTCCCAAAATTTCCCAACCCGACATCGAATGATGAACTTACGAGAATTAACTACACGATATCAATTTTGGGGAAAATTCGATCGACTAACGATTGAACGACACAAACAATGAATGAACGAATTTAGAACAAACACATCCACGCACGCAAGGTAGAATTTAAGAGTTACCCACATTGATCGTCACCGGAATCACCTCGCCGGAGAGTTGCCGGAGAAGTCGCCGCCGGAGACCCACGAACCTATATACGCCAAAACGATCACAACGATGAGTACATCAATGTTTCCTAAAGGCACGAATCAAGAATCCAAACTTTAGAAAATGACTTACCAAAGATCGACGGTGAACGGATTCGATACACACGTTGTCGGAGAGCTCTAGGCATTGTGAGCAACGTTTCTCCTTTGCCAAACTTGATCCGGGCTCGATTGCCCCTTGGACTTGAAGAGAGAAGTGAGAGAGAGAGAGAGATCTAGGGTTAGAGAGGGAGTGGTTTGGACTGAAATGAAGGGGGAATGGGTAGGGCCTCATTAAAACCCTTAAAACATTTCATTTCGTGCACATCAGTGGCTCCCCGTCCGGACGAAGCCTTTCCCGTCCGGACGAAGACCCCTTTTCTTCCGGACGAAGGCCTCTCCCGTCCGGACCAAGCCAAAACACTACGAACCCCATGCTGCAGATTCCTCCGTCCGGTGCAGAGCACTCCCCGTCCGGACGGGCAGTACCAAAATGGCCCAGAATGGGCTGAAACTTCCCGGGCTGACTTGCAACGCGTCCACGGGCACTTCCTCAACGTTGGTTACATTTTCTTGATGCCCAAGTGTCATAACACGGTCTTCCAAAGCGATACCACGCACCTGACGATCGAATAAACGAACTAACAATCAAATGATTCGAGAATTGGACGGGGTACATCGATCCTCAATGATCGAGAATAAAATCAACCAGATTTGATTTTAAGGATTTATTGACGACGAAAAGAATTCGATAAAACTTTTGGAGTGTTACAATATTACTCTCTGTTTCTCTCTCTCGAAGTTGTCCGGACATTCCTTTGTTCGGCAACTCCACCGATCGATTAAAAACATAAAGTCCTTACTTGTCCAATCACTATACCCCTTAGTGTTCGGCCAGCTCCTTGCCGAACACCACCCGAAGCAGAGAAGTCTTCAGAATTTCTCAGCAAAACCAAACTGACCCTCCGGCCAAAGTTTCAGCTCGGCAAACACCCAGAACAGAAGCTCTCAGGTAAACTCTTGACTCCTTTTTGGTATATCTTAACATTTTCTGTTCGGCATGTCCACCGAAGGACTTAGCCGCACTAAAAGAATAGCTCATTAGCCTTCCTTGGCTTCTGCCGAAGCACCCCAGAATTCTTATTTAGCTCGGTAGAAATGCCAAGTGTGCGGCACTTAGCCGACTAGTACGGACATTCCTTTGACCCTCCGGTTAAACCTTTTTCAGCTCGAATGACCTGTCCGGATCATCCTAGAACATGTCTGACCTTTCCTGTATCACTGTCGACGTCCCAAAGCTACCGGAGCACAAGTGCTCGGCAAAGGACAATCCTCCATTTGGAAGCCTTAGCTTTTGCGCTCGGCTGCACCTCCAGCAGTTCGGGCATTTAGCCCTGAGACCTCATGAGGACCTTAACAATAATTTCGACCAGCCTTTGCATCCATAGCTCCTTTCCCCGCACTTCCAAAGTTTCCTGTTACTTCGGTAACTCGGTAGAGGACCCTTCGGTTCAGTCAGACCTTCGGTAAAAGCCATCAGTAGACCTCTGACTGAACACTGTTCAGCAGAAGCCCAGACCTCCGGCCACTTAGACTTCGGCCAGAAGCTGAGCTTCGGCTATTCGCTCGGTCCGGCAGAACAGTTGGTTAGAAATTCATTAGTCTTATGTTTTTGGCAGATTCGGGTCCAGCACCACTTTAGGAATCAAGTCAAGAAAATCCTACCACATTCAGGTGAATCTCTATATACCATATTTACTCGTACTTTTCAAACATGTTCATTTCTTTTATGAATGTGTTCATGAAAAGTTATTAAAATATCACTTGTTTTGATAAAACGAAATAGAGCACCAACTCTTTCTTTTATATGGATCAAAACGGTCGATTTCGAATGACAGTAGATATAACTGAAATGGAGATGAAACGGAATAAAATGATCATATGGCAAAAAGGCATAACTATGATATTGAAAAATGGCAAAGCATTCCAATGATTCAAACAACTTGATATGACAGGCATACAACAGATGCTTTGAGCAGCCTACGGGCAGATTATGATGAAAAGCCTACGGGCGGGATCCTTAAGCGCAAAGATGCTAGTACCACTCAATATAGGGTGATGCCACTGGGGCAAGAGTTAGTTCCCCAGTGATGCCTCTGGGGCAGGTGTGAGTCCCCGGGGAAGGTACTAAGGCAGGTTGAGTCCTTAGTATAAGTTATTATTTCCAATCTCAAAAGTAACAGAAGTGCAATACAAATCATGCCAAATAATTGCTATACAGAACTGTTTTACGATTGAGTAATGTCAATCCATGAAACTTGTGAAATGTTATATATTGATTCACTCTAGTTTTGGCTTATGCATTTTTCTAAAACCATTTCAGGTCCGGTTGAGGAATAACTTCAGAGCAGCTTAGTTACCTTGATGTTTTATTCTTCCCTTTTCCCCGATGTATAGGCCCTTTGAGCCTATTTTATTGTAATCAAGTTGTTTTAGTGGAAAACTATGCACTGTTCTGGATTGTTCACTCGCTTCCGCAATTTATTATTTGTTGTATGGATTTCCTCAACTCTTTTATCTTAGGCATTTGTGAGCTTGCTCGTTGGACGATCATGGATTCATCTCGAAAGTGGGATGGGTCGTGACAGAAGTGGTATCAGAGCATGAGTTGTTAAAATCCAGAGAACAAATCTAGAACTAGAAGTGAGGCACACAAGTACTGAACACGATAAGTTTCCTAGGAAATAACCACTAGAATAGAAAATATCTTATGCTATGAATTTTGTAGCTATGTCTATCAGCAATGGCAGCGATTACGCTAGCAGTGATTTCTCCAGCAGCGACTCAGAGAGTGATCACGAAGTAGCACCCCCTCCAGCAGTACCTGAAGAGGTCAAAGAAAAATTATTTGTCGTAAGCAAAGCCGTCCAAGAGCGGGCACATGCGGATACAATGACAATCACTTCATACCTCAAAGCACAAGTGGCGATAGGTTTCGAGGACAATACAGAAGGGGAAGTACGAGCCATGATCAACTACCATTTACGACTACTGGAACACGCTTGCAAGGTAGCGAGAGCATCTATTCAGCATTGGGGATTTGAGTACCTCATGGAAGGAGCGATAAATCGCATCCTGGACAGTCACAATGATGAAGTTCAACCACAGGAAGCAGTGGAAGATGAACTCATGGAATGGCACGATCAAGGGTGGGACCTCGACCTAGGAGGCGATCCTGAAGAAGAAGAAGAGGAGGAGGATCCAAGCGAGAATGAAGAAGAAGAAGACATAGATATAGACCGCGAGGAGTGGGTCTATCCACCCTATGAGTGGCCGAGTGACACGGATAACTAGTAGCATTAGTATCTTATCATTATCCTGAGTATTTTGTCGTGTGTCCAGTCACACTCATGCATCTTTATTCCGAAAAATATCTTTGCATTATGAATAGTAAGAAAATTGTATCCCTTATCTCTAATTATGAATCTTTTCGAATATCAGAATGGTTAACACCCGCACGAATGGTCAAGGAAACCACCAGATCACCGAGCTTTGAGACATGATACGAACACTAGCAGGAGTCATACAAGCACATCAAGAGACCATTGAGTAAATGCTCCAATAGCCTGCAAATGAGCCTCGAGAAGACGAAGTGGTCAAACCTGCTCAACAGATCAACAACGTTGCAGCCGTGAAAGAATTTCTTAAGCTCAAACCTCCGACTTTTTTAGGAGGCATGGACCCGATCAAGGAGAACGAATGGATCGCCGAAATAGAGAAGAACTTCTGACTTCTTCGATGTTCAGACTTGCAAAAGGTCGAGATCGGAGCATACCTTCTCGTAGGAGAAGCAAATCGCTGGTGGAACTTGAAAAGCATTGCTGAACCCATCATGACTTGGGCAAGATTTCTGGAAATTTTCCGAGAGAAGTTCATGCCTCGCACAATGCAGAATGCAAAGCATTTGGAGTTTGAAAATCTGAAGCAACGAGGCACTACGACGGTAGTAGACTACGAAGCTGAGTTCACCAACCTTGCGGTCTACGCACCATACTTGGTGGCTAGTGACGAGATGAAGGCCCAAAAATTTGAAAAAGGGCTCATGCACGAGATTCGAAAGATTGTTTGCCCCTTTCAACTACCAATCTACGCTGAGGTTCTAGATAGAGCCATTCTGGTAGAGCAAGATGTAGATAAAGCGAGACGTTTCAACGAGAGGAAGAGGAGCTAGAATCAAGGGGGACCCAGTCACTTCAAGAAAGGAAACTTTGGAACAAATCAACCGAGGAACCCAAGGCCACACTCAGGGGGACAAAGACTGCCTTGTCCCAAATGTGGGAAGAATCATGGAGGAGAATGCTAGACTAAAGGACCAATCAAATGTTTCGTATGCGGCAAAGAAGGACACTGCAAAAACAACTGCCCTAGCGTAGCCACTGGAGCAAATACAAAGCAAGTTGGAGGCCTGAGGACCAACACTGACAATCATGGGAACCGAAACCAGAGACAGTGGAGAGCTTTCGCACTTGTCCCAGGAGACCCAAGGAACGACGAAGGAATCGTGGCAGGTAGAATTTATATCTACAATCTCCCTACTTATGCACTATTCGATTCAGGATCCACACATTCATTTATTTCTAAGTATCATACCAACAAAATTTCAAAGAATCCCAAACCATTAGATTTCGATCTATTGGTATCCCAACCAATGAGTAAAGAAATTTTATGCGCAACAGTTTTTCGAAACTGTGAAGCTCATATCGGAGGAGTGTCAGCACTTATAGACTTAATACCCTTAACCATGGCCCCTTTCGGCGTGATAATCGGCATGGACTGGTTATCTAAGTTCAACGCAAAAATCGATTGCGCTGCGAAACTTATCACCTTTGAAGCATCAGGAGGAGAAAAGTCTAGGCTCCAGGGAGAAAATATTTCCTCACCACCTTGTTTTATTTTTGTGTCAAAGGCTCGACAACTTTTGCAAAAATGTTGTCAGGGATACTTATATGGTATCTCCACAACTCCAATGAATCAACCCTTAGTAGACGACATTTCAATAGTCCGAGAATTTCCTTATGTGTTTCTTGAAGAACTACCTGGAATGCCCGTTGACCGAGAAATCGATTTCTCTATCGATATTATGCCCGGAGATCAACCTATCTCAAAAGCACCTTACCGAATGGCACCAGCGGAGCTGAAAGAATTGAAGGCACAACTGCAAGACTTGGTGGATAAGAACTTTATCTGACCTAGTTCATCGCCTTGGGGAGCGCCAGTACTGTTCGTGAAGAAAAAGGATGAAACTATGCGTCTATGCATCGATTACCGAGAACTGAACAAGATCGCCATCAGAAACAAATATACATTGCCGCGGATTGACGACTTGTTCGACCAACTTCAAGGAGCTCAAGTGTTTTCAAAGATCGATCTTCGTTCCGTCTACCACCAGCTTAAAGTCAAAACGGAAGATATTGAGAAGAATGCTTTTCGCACGAGGTATGGCCATTATGAATTCTTAGTCATGCCTTTTGGAGTCACCAATGCGCCGGCAGCATTCATGAACCTCATGAATCGAATCTTCGCCAACCACCTCGATGATTTCGTGATAGTATTCATCGACGACATTCTCATCTACTCAAAAGATGAAGGACAGCACGCTAATCCTTTAGCAACCGTACTTCAAATTCTACGAGAGAAGGAACTCTATGCGAAGTTCAACAAATGCGAGTTCTGGCTCAGAAGTATCCATTTCCTCGGACACATCATCAACAGAGAAGGAATTTCAGTAAATCCTCAGAAGATAGAAACCGTTTCCAATTGGTCTGCCCCTACCTCAGTAGCAGAAGTCCACAGCTTTCTAGGACTTGCCGGCTATTATCGTCGCTTTGTCAAAGACTTCTCAAAGATCGTCGTACCAATGATGGAACTCACTCGGAAGGGAGAACCTTTCGTCTGGACCAAAGAACGTGACGAATGCTTCCAAGAATTAAAGAAAAGACTGACTACAGTACCTGTGCGGACTCTGCCCAAAGGAGAAAAAGGTTTTGCGGTCTACAGCGATGCTTCGCTCAGAGGACTAGGATGAGTTTTAATGCAATAAGGAAGAGTTATTGCCTATGCCTCACGACAACTAAAGCCACATGAGAAGAACTACCCTACGCACGATCTAGAACTTGCAGCGATCATTTTCGCACTAAAGATTTGGTGCCACTACCTATACGGAATTACTTGTGATATCTTCATCGATCACAAGAGTTTGAAGTACATTTTCACCCAGAAGGAGCTAAACCTCAGGCAATGACGATGGTTGGAACTTATGAAAGACTATGACCTGAACATCCAGTATCATCCCGGGAAGGCCAACGTAGTAGCAGACGCACTCAACAGAAAAGGGCATCCCTATTTAGCTCATATCTCGACGATCGCGATCGACCCTATCAACATAGAAGAAACCAAAGCATTCCAAAAAGATGATCCCAAGTTACGAAAATTTTCGAAGATGCCGAAAGCAGTCCAGATGGAGAATTCACCACTCACAATGGCCTACTAAATTTTGCAACCGCATATGCATTTCCAATCGAGAAGACATCAAAAGAAAGATCATGGACGACAACCACAGATCCATATTTACAATCCATCCAGGACGAACGAAGATGTATCAAGACATGAAGAGATCATATTGGTGGATGGGAATGAAACGAGATGTTGCAGACTACGTCAGCCGATGCCTTCAATGCCAGCAAGTAAAACTTATCCGACAGAAGCCAGTAGGACTACTTCAGCTGCTACCAGTTTCAAGGTGGAAATGGGAGGACATCACGATGGACTACGTCATTGGATTTCCATGATCAGCCAAAGGGAACAATGCAATTTGGGTCATCATCGACCGATTGACCAAATCAGCCCACTTCATACCTATCAAAAACACTTACTCGATGGACCAGATGGCCACCACTTATGTTCGAGAAATCATTCGACTACATGGAACCCCAATATCTATCACTTCTGGCCGAGATCCACGCTTCATGTCAAGATTTTGAAAAGCACTTCAGAAAGCTATGGGAATAATGCTCAACTACAGTACAACTTTTCACCCGCAGACGGATGGACAATCCGAAAGGACGATTCAGACTTTAGAAGATCTAATTCGAGCATGCACACTGAAATTTCAAGGGAGCTGGGAGGAGCACCTACCATTAGCAGAGTTCGCTTACAACAACATCCATCAAGAGAGCATTGGGGTGTCACCATTTGAAGGCTTGTACGGGAAGAAATGCAAATCACCAGCATGCTGGACAGAAGCTGGAGAGACAGAACATACGGGACCGGAAATTGTGCAAGAAACCACGTAGAAGATCAAGCTAATCCAGGAACTATTGAAGACAGACCAGGATCGACAGAAGATCTATGCAGATGCGCGACGAAGGGGGCTTGAATTCCAGGAAGGCGATAGAGTATTTCTAAAAGTGTCCCCCACAAAAGGCGTCATCAGATTTGGGAAAAGAGGGAAGCTGAATCCTCGCTACATCGGACCATTCGAAATCCTTAAAAGGATTGGCCTCGTGGCTTATCGTGTAGCGCTTACTCCAGAATTAGCTAATGTCCACAACGTCTTTCACATATCGATGCTTCATCAATATATCTCAGATCCGTCCCATATACTGACCCAACCACCGATCCAGATCCAAGAGAATCTATCCTATGAAGAGCGACCAGTCAGAATTTTGGATTGACAGGAGAAGCATCTCAGGAACAAGACTATTCTGCTCGTAAAAGTCTAGTGGGAGAATCAAACCGGCAACGAAACCACTTGGGAAAATAAGATGGATATGCTTCAGAAGTACCCGCAGTTATTCACATAAGGTATATCTTCTAATAAATCATTTGCATCCATTAAATCTCGTTTAAAGTTTGGGGACCAAACTTCTATAAGTTGGGGATGATGTAAAATCCAGTCCCTAAGAATTAGTCTATATTTTTTAAAATTTTAAGATTTTACCCATCAAAATGCGAATAAAAACCTAAGGCTGAGGAACCGGCAAGGGCAAGGCCCGGCCATAAAGCCCTTCGGCTCAGAACTAAGAAAACCGGAGCAGCCATGCTGAGCTCAACGGACTACCGAGCATCCGGACTGCCGGACTACTGAGCAACCCGAACACCTAAGGCTTGACCTTCGGCCCATCCTACCCTTCGGCCAAGTCGGACAAAATGGTAAAACCCACGACCTGGCATAAAGTGAAAGGAATCCCTTCAAAAAGTTGAGCCTTCCGAGATTCCTGCCATAAAATAGTCGCCACCAGGAATCCCGCTGAAAATCTGTCTGGAATAGCGGCTGGTCGGCTGACACCACAACCGGACAAACGGCACACGATTAAAAGTTGCAGCTGCCAGAAATCAGGTGGGCGCCGCCCACTGGTCGGCCAGAACTGTAACATCCCTTACCAAACTCACCAATAAAAATGCGGAATGAAAATTTTTCTTATTATTTAACCCAAGAGTCAACAATTTTCTAAAACAAGTATCAGCTAGCCACAAAGGCAAAACATGAAACTCAAACCATTGTTATTCTTCTAATAGACCGACAAGTACCAAAAATTGTTTCTAATGGACAAGTACTACAAGAAAGGACAAAAGTACAATTATAAAACAACATGGTTCCTCGAACCAACTTCCAAGTGCACCTACTAAGTGCCATTTCCATCAAGCTATGCTTCAAGCTATCCATCCTAATCCATGCTTTCAAAGGATCTCCTCACCAAGCTAAGTAGTGGACCGCTAGCTCCAAGACCTAGTTTCCAAGCATTTAAGAAAAACACAAGGAAACCAGAGTGTGAATAGTATATTTTGATATCACAATTGCAAGAGATTTATAAAAACGTACAAGGATTATACTTGCAAGAAATAAGGGTCCAACCCCTTAGAACACATACTTCCAATCCCATGCACCCCATGCTTTTACATACGTATATGGCCGCATCCCATGTTTTACTTCAAAAACATTTTAACATTTCTCTTTTATAATAAATTGGAACCGCAGCTCCCAAGATCAATGAGCTGTCAACCCGCAGTATTGACCTCGACCCAATGATAAAATGTCGTTGTACCGTAGTCACAACCTCGACATATACGTACAAGCCATCAAACCGCAGTATTGACCTCGACTTGCCGCATCAAAAAGGAATATTTCCCTCTATTGGCCATGAAAGCTGTCACGCCCCGGATTTTCAAACCATTTTTTTAAAACAATTTAAATAAAAACAAGGGGAACATTACTTGTAGTATCTACACATTTCATTCTGTTCTCATTATATTTCCAGATACAAATGATACGATCGGAATAGAAAAGCGGAAGCTAAAACAATGCCAAACGGCTACAACAGTGTAGAACTACAAGTGAAGTACTGAACGGAAAAAAGTAAGGTGAGGGTACATCCCACCCTCGGGAGTCAACAAGTACTAAAAGAAACCTGCTGCAACAACCTCAGAAAACCCGGAAGCTGACGATGCTCCAAGCTCAACAAGATCCACAAGTACCTGCGACTACCTGTAGGGGGGGACCACAAAGGTCTGAGCATACCACAGCTCAGTAGATAAACTCCTGACCACTACCAAACATGCACGGGTGGTGCATGCCTAGGAGGGGCCAGCACAAGCAGTAAAGCTGTAAACAAGAGCAACAGTAGGGAAGCAGTAGAGAAAAGACAACGCAAGCAGTAAGGGTGACC
>NMUG010010608.1:0-10901 GCA_002855965.1 Monotropa hypopitys
CATAATTATAATTGTTTCAGCTATTTCATTCAGAAGTTGGCCTAGACTGTGAGTAAGAATATAACAACAATTACAATTATTTTTTACAAGATAGCATAAAACAATGTTTTCAAATTTTTGGATTTTCTGGCCGAGACCCGAAAATGCAAGACTCATCTCCTTTGTACGCGTACACATAAAAGCACTGCATACACACATCATTTCCCTATCTTTAAAGCCCTGCGTATTTGTCAATGTGGTTTAAATTCTCACCCTTCGAATTCAACAGCCACAAGATATCAAATCTCATGAAATGCGGAATATAGGATACGTGTCCTAATGAAATTGTGCCCGATTACATAAATTTTAATAAGTCATGTTCAGTGTTTATAATAATGATGAGACAACATGTATTGTTCATCTCTGTATCATTTAGTGTATATGATGCCTATCGCACACATAATGCTGCAACACTTGTTGGTGGAGTGGGACTCATGTTTCTTGTCTTATTTCAAGCTTCAAAAACCAAATGTCTCCATGAAAGTTAATTCAAGCTCCAAAAACTAAATGTCTCCATCTACCCTTAGAGAGAAATAGTTAAAAGATCCTTCATAGTTGCGGCATGAATGATCTCTCTAGTGGTAATAATCAGGATTTGCCATATGTCAAGGGTATAAATGTATTATCCCGGCATCCAGCGGCAACACAGCCTCCAGACTGCCACGTCATCAGCATCTGCACTGGGGGATCACGTCAGCCTAGTGCGGCTAGACATCCATTCAGTGCGGCGACCAGCTATTCTGTGCGACATTGCTAGATTCCCAATGGATATAGTCAGCCATGTGTCTAATTGTACCCTCGCACTACGGATTAGATTGGCCCAGTGTGGCCCATATCATGGTAGTTGGGCAGGCAGCTATTCAAGGACACATGTGCATGATCATGGAGATACAGTTGGCCACTGCCATAGCCAAACCCCGTTGTGCGGATTAGGCTTGCCCTGTGCGGCTAGCATCCTCACAGCGCGGAGAACAGTTTTCTAGGGCACCACATGTCAGACCAGGTGTGGTACACCTAAGCACGTGCCCCAACAGGGCCCGCTGTGCGGATCAGGTCGGTCGTGTGTGGACGATATCTACCAGCAGGGGCGGATTTATTAAGAGGGGGGTGTGGCACGTGCCACACCCATTTTTTTCAAAACCCAAATTGAAGTCACAATTTTAAGCGAGTTTATATTATATATTCTCATTTATAACATTATAACAGTAAATTCGTTTGTCATAGTTGGTTAGAGGCTGTTCCATCACTTTGAAATACCAGGGTTCAAACCTTGTAGGAACAATTTTTACTACATTTAAATGTTTTCGTGTAAAATAAACACAGATGGGTTTTGAACCCTGGTCACTTTAAAAATAAAAACTCAAGCTAACCAATTTGACAACCTTGAAAAACTTTATATCTTTTGCAAACACTAAACATATATATCTAGTGCCACACCCAGTCTTCAATTCTGGGTCCGCCACTGTCTACCAGTGCGGCATCCAGTGAAATAGTGCATGAAGGGGTGGCAGACGAGGCGTCCATGTGTCGGCCAACCAGAGAACGGTGCAAGGCACACGTGTCAGAATTCCCCTTCTCGAGGGAATGTTCGGAGTTCCAAGGTTAGTGAAAAGGTGTGCAAGCATTCTATTTTTTCGGAGAATGTGGCAGACATCTGTCAGAAGGCATCAAACACAAGAAAAAGGGACGATGAGCCCAAAGAAGACCTCGTTTACAGCGAGAAGCTGGAAACCCGGAAGGCGAAAGTGTATAAGCAGGAGATAGATCACCGGTGAACGGTACATGCTATTTTGCTCTCATACTCTCATGTGCTTGCAGTTTTCTTCTTCTTCGATCAGGACTAACTTAATCATCGGAGAGCCTTCCGGCCGCTAGAAGCGGGAGGTCCTCTAATAGTTTTCTGTGAGCGTAGGACTAGCAAGAGTTGGAGCATATTGACAAGGCCATAGACCACAGATATTCAGTCGTTTACCGGCAAGGGTAGTACCTGAGTATTTTACCCTCGCACAACTGGCGCCGTCTGTGGTAAACCCACCCACGAAAGCAAGAAAAACAACCCAGAGCTCAGAACCAAACGAGCAAAGATGACGAACCATGGAAAGGAGACTCCCAATATCGTCGGAAATGAGGCTGGGAAGGGGAGGCATCCAGTAATGATGCCGATAGCATTGCAGAAGATTATCTGGAGACACATGGGAGACGCTATGCACGTGCTGTTGGTAAATCAGCCATAACTTTGGCTGTATAACTCGGATTCGCGATTATAATATGGCGTTGGAAAGCTAACGAACAGATGCGTCCCCCAAATTCTGTTTTCCGGTAGACTATTTTTGGCCCGTTTGTTTTGGGCCTGTTTTCTACATTTGTTTACTTTTGGCCCAACTTGTTGTGGCCGAGTAGGGTTTTATGCGTCATGTATTTAAGGACATTTTGTGGCTGCGTTTTGGGACTTTTGATTGATAATACAACTTTGTGCTTTCAACATAGACTTTCCATTCGTTCGGTATTCTAGCAATCAACGACGATTGCTGCCTCTTTTCTTGGTATTCTATTGAATCAACAAGTATTAGGGAAGAAATATTGCCAGTAATCTACAAGTAGGGTTTGATTATCACTTTGTTCATCGTAGCCTGCATCAGTTGGTATCAGAGCACAGTTTCAGTCCTTGAGGAACGATGCCGCTAAGACGCCGCCCGAACCAGGAGGTTAGAGAAGATGACAGGATAGATCGGCTACAGTAGGTGGTGGAGACTCTAGCCACTAGTGTTGCTGCTATGCAGATCCAGTTGCAGCAACAACTCCCACAACAGCCGCCACAAGAGCAACCACATTCGCCGCCGTGACGAAACCTTAATCTGCATGCTGTGGAGGAAGACGAGTCTAATGATGTTTCTAGCGAAGAAGAGTATAAAGAGGAGGAGAACCCATTTGCCGAGAGACAACCACCACGGAGGCCAGAGAGGCAACCCCGACAACCATACAGGAGGGAGGAACGAGAGCCCGTAGTCAATAACAATCGATGGGAGGCAGGCCTGAAAATTGACATTCCAGAGTTCCAAGGCGGGATGAAGGCAGAGGAGTTTCTCGATTGGCTATTTGCGGTCGAGGAGGTTCGACTCATTTTTGGGGAAGGGCTGCCGCTTGATGGCAACAGCTAAAGCTCAATCGTGCTCGGATGGGGAAGCGAAAGATCGATTCATGGGAAAATTGAAGAAACACCTACGTGAGTCCTTCTTACCACATAACTACTCGCGTATGATGTACCAGAGGTTTCAAAACTTGCGCCAGGGTTCAAAATCGGTGGATGACTATACCACTGAGTTCTATCAGTTGATGGCGCGCAACGATTTAGGTGAGACGGATGACCACCTCGTGTCGAGGTACATTGGAGGATTGCAGATCCAATACCAAGACACATTTAATATGTTTGATGTATACACTATCTTTGATGCTCACCAGAAATCACTGCAACTTGAAAGACAAATTAAGCAACGCTTGAGTGGGCAAACCTGGACCACCTCTAACAATAGGGGTGTTGCCCCACAGGAGAACGTTCGTGGAACAAGTGCTGCTGGGGTTGTGCCTGCTAGGGACCCAATTCCAAATCCTATTAGGCCCTTGGCTGGAGGTGCAGGTCGCTGTTTCAAATGCGGAGAGCTTGGTCATAGGTTCGCCGATTGCACAAAGCCTGCAATTCGAAAGGGGTTGTTCATTGACAATGATAGTGTGGTGAGAGTTGAATTGGAGGAACCCCTAGAAGATGTTGTAGAAGAGCAGTTTGATGAGGATATTTTGGAGGAAGAGCATGTGACCGGTGATGATGGACCATTGCTGGTAGTTCGTAGGGCTTACCTAACTCCACGAGACTCTAGTGGTGATGGGTGGCTCAGGAACAACATCTTCCAGTCGAAATGTACTGTTGGTGGAAAAGTGTGCAGGTTCGTGATTGATTCGGGGAGCTGCGAGAATGTCATATCTGAAGAGGCCGTCAAGAAGTTGGGGATGGCTACAGAGAAGCACCCAACCCCCTACAAATTGACTTGGCTGCAAGAGGAGAAGAAGGTAACAGTTTCCCAACGCTGTTTAGTTTCGCTATCTATCAGTTCAAACTATAGGGACAAATTGTGGTGCGATGTTGTGGAGATGGATGCCTGCCATATTTTTTTTAGAAGGCCATGGCAGTTTGACAGGGCTGTCCAACATGACGGGAGGAAGAATACGTATAGTTTTATGTTCAATAGTGTGAAGGTTGTGCTATGTCCCAGCAAGGAGGAAGGTCCAAAACAGGTGGTCGATAAAAGCCTTAATCTGCTAACCATGCAACGCTTTGTCAGTGAGATGGTCGAGACTGGCATAGTCTATTTGTTGGTGGTAAAGGAGCAGCAAGAGAGTCATGGGATTCCGGATAGAGTGCAGGAACTAATAAACGAGTTCAATTGTGTGTTCCCGGAGGAGCTACCACATGAATTGCCGCCTTTACGTGACATTCAACACCAGATTGATTGGGTCCCAGGAGCTTCCTTGCCTAACCGACCACACTATCATATGAGTCCAAAGGAGCATGAAGAGTTGCGGCACCAGGTGAAAGAATTGATGGCCAAGGGACACATTCGGGAGAGCTTGAGTCCTTGTGCAGTGCCTGCGCTTTTGACTCCAAAGAAAGATGGGTCGTGGCGTATGTGTGTGGATAGCAGGGACATCAACAAGATCAAGGTTCGCTATCGATTTCCTATCCCTCGGTTAGATGACCTATTGGACCAGCTCAGCGGGGCTACGGTGTTTACCAAGCTGGATTTGAAGAGCGGCTATCACCGGATTCGTATTCGGGAAGGGGACGAGTGGAAGACAGCATTCAAAATACGGGAGGGCCTCTACGAGTGGATGGTCATGCCATTCGGACTATCCAATGCTCCTAGCACCTTTATGCGTGTGATGAACCAGCTCTTTCGACCTTTCATTGGGAGGTTTGTGGTCGTATATTTTGATGATATCTTAATTTACAGTCCAGACCATGACACACATTTACAGCACCTACGACAAGTTCTTTCATTGTTGCAAGAGGAAAAATTCTTTGCCGCCAGATCCAAATGTTCATTCATGACTGATAGTGTGTTGTTTTGGGGGTACATAGTGTCCCATGATGGGATTTTTGTGGATGAATCTAAGGTGGAGGTTGTCCGTACGTGGCCCACCCTACGGAACATTCATGATGTGCACAGTTTCCATGGGCTGACCTCGTTCTATCGTCGGTTCATTCCAAATTTTAGTACTATCATGGCTCCCATCACAGATTGTATGCGTGCGGGTCAGTTCTTGTAGTCTGAGGAAGCAACACATGCACTTGAAGAGATCAAGCAGAAACTAACTACCGCTCTTGTGCTTTTATTACCTGATTTTTCCAAGCCTTTTGAGTTACACTGTGATGCATCAAAAGTGGGTATTGGGGCTGTCCTCAGTCAAGAGAGTAGGCCAATTGCTCACTTCAGTGAGAAGCTACATGGTGCAAAGGCAAACTACAGCCCTATGATGTGGAGTTCTACGCAATCATTCAGTCGCTTAAACACTGGTATTCTTACTTATCCCAGAGTGATTTCGTGCTATTTTCTGATCATGATGCATTAAAGCATATCAACAGTCAAGATAAGCTTTCATCGCGACATGCAGGGTGGGCATCTCATTTACAGCAATTTACCTTTTCCATTAAACATAAGTCGGGGGTCCAAAATAGAGTAACTGACGCTCTCAGTCGCCGCACTTGTTTCCTCACCAGCCTGCGTGTCAAGGTCCTTGGTTTTGACACTTTTCGGAAATTATTGGGGGATGATCCTGTTTTTGCTCCTATCATTGAAGGGGTTAAGGCAGGCCAGCAGGCGGATTACACGTTGCAGGATGGATTCTTATTCAGGGGCAACCAACTATGTGTGCCATCATCTAGCTTGCGTCTCAGGATTATTAAGGAGCTACACGACGAGGGGCATGTGGGGAGGGATAAAACTTACCAGTTGATAGCCAACTCGTATTACTGGCCTTCTATGCGGCGTAATTCCGCCAGGTTTGTTGAGGGATGTAGAATTTGCCGAGTTTCTAAAGGGACAGCAACCAATGCAGGGTTGTACATGCCATTGCCGATTCCAGAGAGACCATGGGCCAGTGTGAGCATGGATTTTGTTCTAGGACTGCCGCGTACACAACGTGGCAGTGACTCCATCTTCATTGTGGTGGACAGGTTGACAAAGATGGTGTATATCATTGCATGCAAGAAGACCAACGATGCTGTTAACATTGCCCAGCTGTACTTTCGAGAAGTCTATCGTCTCCATGGGCTACCTACATCAATAGTGTCTGACAGGGACTCAAAGTTCATTGGCCATTTCTGGAGGTGCTTATGGCGTATGACGAACACCAAGCTGGATTTTAGCAGTGCCTATCACCCCCAAACCGATGGAAAGCCAGAGGTGGTTAACCGTTCTTTGGGCAACTTGTTGCGGTGTTTGGTGGGAGAAAACCTAAAGTCCTGGGACAAGCAGCTATACCAAGCAGAGTTTGCTTTCAACCGGTCAGAAAGTAGTAGTTCTGGGTTCAGTCCTTTCTTTGCTAACTATGGGTTCCAACCTCGCGCTCCAATCGACCTAGCCCCTGTGGTAGATCTTCCAAGGGTGCACAAGAAGGCTGGAGATTTCATTACTGAATTGCAGGAGGTCCATCAACGGGTGCAGAAGAATTTAAGGGAGGCAACAGCAAGGTACAAGGAAGCGGCTGACAAGAAGAGGCGCTTGCTGGAGCTCAATGTGGGAGATTATGTTTGGGCTGTGCTCACTAAAGATCGTTTTCCAGTGCATGAGTACAACAAACTTGCAGCTAGGAAGATTGAACCGTATGAGATCGTTGAAAAAATCAATTCCAATGCCTACAGGTTGAAGCTACCAAGCCATATCCATACAGCTGATGTTTTTAATGTGAAGCATCTCATACCATTTCGTGGAGATAGCTCGGAGGAAAAGGATGTGATAGTGAATTCGAGAGCGAATTCTTTTCAGCCTGGGGAGGATGATGTCGATAGCATTGCAGAAGATTATCTGGAGACACGTGGGAGATGCTACGCACGTACTGTTGGTAAATCAGCCATAACTTTGGCTGTATAACTCGGATTCGCAATTATAATATGGCGTTAGAAAGCTAACGGACAGATGCACGACGCTGGACTATATTTGGCCCGTTTGTTTTGGGCCGTTTTCTACATTTGTTTACTTTTGGCCCAGCTTGTTGTGGCCCAGTAGGGTTTTATGCGTCGTGTATTTAAGGATATTTTGTGGCTGCGTTTTGAGACTTTTGATTGATAATACAACTTTGTACTTCTAGCATAGACTTTCCATTCGTTCATTATTCTAGCAATCAACGACGATTGATGTCTCTTTTCTTGGTATTCTATTGAATCAACTAGTATTAGGGAAGAAATCCTGCCAGTAATCTACAGGTAGGGTTTGATTATCACTTTGTTCATCGTAGCCTGCATTAAGTAACCACCCTTTCCGACCCTTCTCTGGAACCCAGGAAAGCCACCAATAACCAGTCGTGTCTCTTAGATACTCGTGGAGGCATTCCCATCCTGGGGGGGACATCCAAAAACCTTGCGAGAGGCGCTGGAGACCCACTGAGGATCCGAGATGATGCTCCAGAAGATCAACGTTACGATGATAGGGAGATGGAACACTCCCAGGAAGGAGACAGCAGGTCTCGCTCTCAGTACACTCTGTCACCAACCAGGTCCAAGTTGATCAGAGATGAAGACTTGGCTAAGATCATCAGGACCCAAAACCAGGTGATTTGGCACCTGGAGTTGGAGGTAGCAAAGATGTCCAAACAGCCTTAGGAAAAGTAGAGGCATGTTGGCCACTCAGAGGCTCCTGAGATGAGCCAAGCCAGAAAGGACCCCCTCACCCTTCTAGAAATCAGGCGGTGGTAGCAGAAGGAATAGGGAGGATCCATCAGCAAGATAGCAGATAAATGAGGGGCCCACCCCATCGCCGGGAGTGGCGAAGGGTAGCTCGAGACCCCCCAGCCCAACGAGAATCAGAGTAGGACAAGCAGCCGTGCGGGAGATATGCAGTAGGAGCAACCAGCACCCCGTGTACGGGACCTCAGGGACCACCTCCGTCTCAGGGGGAGTGTGCAGAAAGACCATTGAACTTAGATCCGGTCAACCTTGTGCCAGCAACCTTCGAAGACATGAGGACATGGCTTAATGAGCGTCTCAGGGATCGTGGAACGGCCCAAAAGACTGCAAAGATGGCCATCTAGTAGATCACTTCCACCCCGCTCTCCAGGGAGATTACCAGTTATCAGATCCCCCGAGGTTTCAGTCTTCCCAACTTTCAGAAATTCGATGGGAGGACAGATCCAGTGGCACATCTTAAGGACTTTCAACAGTTCTTAATCTTGCATGAGGGAGACGAGAGCCTCTATTGCAGGATGTTTGCATCCAATTTGGGTCGGACAGCACTCAACTGGTATCATAAGTTAGCTCCCGGGTCAATTTGCAGTTGGGAGCAGTTGGTTGAGACCTTTATGGGTAAATTCATGACCAGCCGCGCTGCACCAAAGCACTTTGATTCTTTGACGTCGTTGAGAAAACGATCGAATGAGACTCTCAGGGCATATGCCAGATGGTACATTGATACTTACAACGATGTCGAGGACTGCACCGAGTGCCAAGCAATGTCCATGTTCAGGTTAGGGCTTTCCTTTGGTGAGAAACTGAGGGAATCCCTGACCTTGAACTCTGTGGACACCTTTTCCAAGCTAATGGAGCGGGTGGAACAACATGCAAAGTTGTAGGAAGATACCCTCCTTGAAGCAGGCCGTCATGCCAACAGATCGCACCGGACCTATGTGGTGGATTCTGCTGGCAAAAAGAGGAACAGAAAGAGGAAGGTGTCCTAGCAATATCATTCTGAGAAGGGCGAGGGAGCTGAGACCACTCTGCAGACTGCTCACAGGATGGACCGAGCAGGCCCTGAGGCCTACAAATCCATCAGGACAAAGTTCAACACTCCTATCTTCAGAATGGTCCACCCCCTGACAGATGAGCCTTTCTGTAGGTGGCCCGCCAAGCAGGGGGAAATCAAGTTGAATTTGAGGCTACAGGGTTGAGATGCAGCTATCACAGAGAGTTCGGTCATATGACCAAACAATGTCAGGTCTACAAGCAATTTTTGGAAGAACCCGTGAAGACAGGTCATCTGAAGCAGTATATCGCCTAGACGTCCAGACCGGACACCAGCCTAGACGGGTGGAGGTGTGCGACAACTCTTCGGATGAGGACTTGCCTACGCTGGGTACTATCATGATGATTCACAGAGCCATAGAGCCGAGCTCCAAAGCTGAATGTCGCGCTCAGAAAAGGAAATAGGGCCACCAGCACCACGTTCTACAGCTCGGGTAGCAGCGTTACAGGGAGCAGAGCGGGAAGCCTACCCAGATCTCATTTTCAGAAAAGGACCTAGGCGGGGTGACTTTCCCGCACAACGACGCGTTAGTGATCACTCTTAGCATTAACAGGTATGACATAGAAAGGAACTTGGTGGAACAGGGTAGCTCCATCGATATTTTTTATTTCCAGGCATTCAAGAGGATGGGGTTCACCCAGGCGGACCTCAAATCAATCAGAACTCCACTTATTGGGTTCAGCTCGGTGCCAGTATGGCCTTTGGAAATCATCACTCTCTCAGTCCGAGCAGGGAAGGTGACCATAGATACATAGTTCTTGGTGCTGGATGTGCCATCAGCCTACAACGCCATCATTGGGCATACTTGGATGCACAAGATGGGGGGCATCCCTTCCATCTACCATCAGAACATTAAATTCCCAGGGCCCAAAAGAATTGAGAGCATCAGAGGAAACTAGAAGTCTGCCAAAAACTGCTTTATGGCTCCCATCAGATCCATTCCAAACGCCGAACATGTAAAATCTATTGAAGTTCCAAATCAGCCTATCTTGGGCGTGGACCCCTCCACCCGTGTGGTTGAGAACCTGAGAAAGGTTCCTACCCACGAGACCGACGAAGAGAGGTATTTCCTTATTGGGAATGAACTCTCTGAGAAGGATGCCGCCGAGTTGGTCCGAGTGTTGCGGGATCACATCGATGTATTCGCTTGGACCCCACAAGAGATGCCTGGGGTACAGCCGAGCATAATATGTCACCAGGCTGAACGTCAATCCTTGCCATAAGTCAGTCATGCAGAAAAGCAGGAGCTCAGCCGCACATCACTCAGAGGCAGTTATTGAGGAAGTTTATCGACTTATCCAGGCCAGCGCTATCAGGGAGGTCTACTATCCAGAGTGGCTCTCCAACACATTTGTCGTAAAAAAGAAGAACGGGACCTGGAGAGTTTGTGTGGATTTCACCAGCCTAAACAAGGCTTGCCCAAAGACAGTTTCCCCATGCCCAAGATTGATCAACTGGTAAATTCCACGGCGGGATACAAGCGGATGAGCTTTCTGGATACTTACAGAGACTACCATCAGATTGCAATGTATGAGCCTGACCAGGAGAAGACATCTTTTATCACACCATTGGGGTTGTACTGTTACAGAGTAATGCCATTTGGCCTGCGCAATGCCAGGGCAACGTACCAGAGGCTAGCAACCCTCATGTTCAAGGATCTGTTGCGTAAGAGTATGGAGGTTTATATTGACGATTTGATGGTCAAGTCCAAGGAGACGGACGCCCACTTGGTAGACCTCTGACGTACCTTCCAAATACTTAGAGACTTCAAGCCGGGGCTAAATGCTTCCAAGTGCGCCTTCGGGGTAAGTTCGGGCAAATTCCTTAGGCATTTGGTAACTCGGAGGGGCATAAAGG
>NMUG010010609.1:0-10901 GCA_002855965.1 Monotropa hypopitys
AGGCAAAACTCTTTTGAATGGGACCGGTCCAAAAGAACCCCTATATTATATGGTTACCTGATGTGGGACAAAGACTCTCATACACTAACACTCTAACATACTCTAACAAATACCACGTTGTTAATTCAAGGTGTGAACTTGATATCAGGGCACTAAGTTAGAATTCCTAGAAACTGTGTGGAGACTTTAGGTCTCGGGGCTTGAGTTTGCATTGGGACATGACTTGTGTGCTTGTAACATTCACATTGTATCTACAAAGTGTACGTGAAAAAATGTTGATGTTGTTGAAGCATAAAGTTATGAACCTTGTAGAGGGAAATTTGAGTAGCTAGTCATGATTGGTGTTGATGAAATTCTCGTTTTGTTGTTCATCTTTTGTAGGGAGATGCCAAATACTCGTCAAGCAATGCGAGGTGAAGTCGAGGTGCGTGGCCGTGGTAGGGATGGTCATACTTTACCGGTGAATGGCAAAGTGAGTCAAGACATGGGAAACCGGTCCGGGTTTGAGCAAGTGAGAATCCATGAGGAAACGTGTCATAGATACCGATAGCGTCAAGTCAATTTGCTAGGGAGTTTTCCGCGACCATTGTAGAGGCCAACCTTATAATTCGACCACCGAGGGGAAGCGAGAGAAGCCTTTGAGGCCATCCGTTAGTACCACCATTTGAATTCTCCGCAATTTGATGACGAGGGTGTTCCTATAGTCACCAAACAAGAATGACTTGAGGGTATCCATTGTCTCTTGCCAACTTATTGTTGAGGTGAACGAGTGGTGGGGTTCTATTGTGGCTTCGAGAAAGGATGCTAAGAAAAAAGCGGTGACTTGGGCCGAGTTTGATGCATATTTTGAAGATCAATATTTTTTGGAATCAATTTGATGATCAACCGCATCTTCAACATGATGATCAGCCACATCGAAGATCAATATTTTCCTCCATATCGAGTTGAAACAATTTGATGATCAACCACATCTTCAATTTCTTCCTTCAAGTGTGTTTCTGGTGGGAGAGAAGCAACACGGTCAGCATGAGCGTCTTCTTAAACACGTCCAGAATATCGATTGAGATCCTCGATATTGGACACATCACTAATGCCCATCTCTTTAGGTAAGTCAAGGACATAAGCATTATGGCGGATTTTCTTCAGAACTTTAAATGGACCAACACTCTTCGAATGAAGTTTCTTATAAGCACCATTGGGATACCGTTGGCCTGATCCGAACCATAACCATGCCATCTTCAGCAAATTCAGCAAACCTCCTTTTCATATCATCATGGCATTTATAACTCCCATTACTCACTTCAATCTTTCGTCTGACATCATCATGAATATCACGATATGCTGGCTAAAAGCTTCAGTTTCAGCACTTGTACGAGCCTCGGAAGTACGGACACGCCTCCGGGGACACAGATATGCCGGGGACACGACAAAATACGTATGGGACACGCCATTTGGCATGTCCTATAATTTATTATTTAATTTTGGAGTAGGACACGCCGAGGACACGGCGGGGACACGCAGGGGACATGCCACGGACCAAAAAAAAAACATTTCTTTAATAATTTCGGAGGTAATTTTGTAATAACTTATATGTTTTGGGTTTAAAGGTCATATATTATAATATATTTAGTAAAAACAAATATACCCCTCTCGATCGATCAGAACGCCCCTCTCTCTCTCACGAACATGCCTCTCGCTCTCTCCTCTCGTTCTCTCGATCAGAACGCGCCCCCCGAACGGTAATCTCTCTCTCTCTCTCTTTTTCGCATCTCTGATTCACCTCCTTCGATCAGAACAAGCCTCCCGAACTGTGTGTGTATCGCTGTGTGCGTCTGTCATTGTGTGTGTCGTTATGTGTGTGATATTAGATTTTTTCTGCTTGCAAGTGTATTTTTTATGGCCTTCTGATTTAGATCGTATTTTGTTGAGGTGCATGTTCATCGCATGTTGTTTTAGATGCTGCTTTACAAATTTCTGAACCATTGTAAAAAATTTCTGAAGCACTGTGTGATGACGAATGATTAAAAGTTAAAAATTAAAGTGTTCTTGTTCGCTTTTGGTTTCATATGTAATAGTAGCTTTAGTTGTGTTCTTGTTTCTATTTTTTTCTCTTTCAGGTAAATAGGTCTCTAAAACATGACTTTTTCTGACAGTATTATATCTTTGCTTATGTTGATGCACTGGGGTATCAATTGTTCGTTCGTTAAATTAATGTACTTATTAAAAATACATTTTTTATATAAATATTTAATAAAATTGCTGTGTCCCCGCCATGTCCATGTCTCCATTTTTTGAAAAATCCGTATCCCGTGTCCGTGTCCGTGTCCGTGTCCATATTCGTGTCCGTGCTTCACAACCTTCTGCTCACTACGAAAAACAACATATCCTGGTGGTTGGTCCATATAAACCTCCTCCTGCAAATTAGCATGCAAGAAGGCATTTTTGATGTCTAACTGATATAATGACCAGTGAAAGTGGACAACCACAAAGATAAGAATACGAACAGAATTAAGTCTAGCCACCGGATAGAAAGTCTCTAAATAATCCACAACATATGCCTGAGTATACCTTTTGGCCACCAATTCGGCCTTGAGACGTTTAACAGAACCATTGAGATGATACTTCACCGTATACACCCATCGACAACCAACTGTATGCTTCCCAACAGGAAGCGATATAAGCTCCCAAATATGATTCTGATGTAACCCATGCATTTTTTTCATTCATGGCACTTTTCCAACCAGACAATAGTAGATCCTACTTATAATTAGTGGGAATGGGGATAGAAGACAAAGACGTAGAAAAAGCATGGTATGACGAAGAAACATGATGTAAAGAAACATAATTGGAAACATCATATTTAGAAGGACAAATATGACTACATTTTCGAAGAGCAATAGGAAGGTCATTTGGACTTGTTGAGGAAGAGAAAAGAGCCACAAGCATAGAAGATGATGGTAGTTGAACGAGGGCAAGAGCTGCAGGCAAAGGCGGTAAAGAAACTGAATTTTGCTTGATTACCTTTTTATGCTTTTTATGTTGATAAACCTGCAAAGGAGATGATGCAAGAATGACTGGCAGAGGGATACATAATACCAACTTAGAAAACGTCTGACATAGATGATCCTCGGAAGAAAAGAAAGGAGTGGAAGGTAACATCGGAAGTGACAAAATACTTACGCAACAAAGGATTGTAACACCTATAACATTTTTGAGCCCCGAGAATAACTAAGACACTTGAGAGACCGAGGAGCCAACTTTTTGCGGTTGGGTTCCAAATTATGAACAAAAGCGACAACCAAAACACACGAGGGGATAACAAAAGTAGTTGCACCTGGATATACCATGGAGAAAGGAACCTCATTATTCAATACAGATGGTGACATGCTATTAACTAGATAACAAGTAGCAAGAACCGCATTTCCCCAATATTGTTTTGGAACACAAACATGAGAGTGCACACATCTAGTAGATGTCTGTGCTTACGTTCAACAACACCATTCTGCTGAGAAGTGTGGACACAACTGGTTATAATTCAAAATTGGATAACACGTGTCAATTCAGATCGTTCTTTCATTAAATATAACCAAGTCATTCTTGAACAATCATCAACAAAAATAACAAAATACTGAAATCCTTTCAGGCTTTTGACTCGAGACGGACCCCAAATATTAGTATGAACAAGCTAAAAAAATTGCAAATGATGACTCTCAACTCTACGAGGAAAATACTACGATGGTGCTTGCCTAGTTGACACGTCTCACATTGTAAAACAGAAATAGAAGAAACACTCGGAACAACTTGACACAATTTAGCTAAAGATGGATGACCCAAACGATAATGCCACTGGAATGAAGATGCAGAGACAGAAGTGAAAGCCTGCCCTGAAATGTTCGAATAATACAGTCCATCCTGTTCATGCCCCGAATCAATCTTCTTTGTTCTGAGGTTCTGAAAAAGACAACCAGTTGGAGAGAAAGTTACGGAACATTGTAGAGATTTAGTCAACTGACTCACAGATAACAAAGTAAATGAAAACTGAGTAACATACAAAGCATTAGATATAATCAAGGTTCGGGTAGGATGAATGTCACCTTTCCCAACCACAGGACGAGTAGAACCATCAGCTAAAATAATATTATGCTGCATAGAAGAATGACTATGAAAGATAGAATTTGTACCAAACATGTGAGAACTTGTCCATGAATCAATGACCCAGGAGAAGGACGGTGACTGATTGGCAACAAGTGCCTGATTACCTATATGTGCCATGGTTACAGCATGTTGTGAGGAGATACCAAAAAGTGCATTCAACTTATGAAGAATCTGATCCAAGGGAGAGAAAGTGTCTGAAACTGAATTATGATGAGACCCAGAAGTAGCATGGTCAGAGGCAAATGGATAAGATTGGACACCTTCATCACACACTTGGTGTGCATACTCTGGTTTACTCCACTTTTCCCAACAATATTATTCAGTATGTCCTAGTATGCCACAGTAGTTGCATTTTCGTTGAGTTGCATGACCACCATCTCGACCCCCCGCCATCTCTACCACTAAGGCCATCTTCTTGAACATTCCAATGGCCTCCATTACCAGCACCACAGCCACCACCACGTTCTACACCACGATCTCCACCACTAGACACCACTGCAATAGAATTGTCACTAGCTATAGTTGAACTCTGACCTAGAAAGGATCGATTCAGGCGAGAAAAGGTATTCGTGACAGTAGGTAATTGATCACCAGCAAGAATCTGGGCTTTGTTTGGATTAAGATCTGAATCCAAACCGGCCAAAATAAGAGCAACATGGAACTCCTCGTTCTGATACTGACCTTCCCGCAAATCTGTGGTAACAGGATGATACTGCAATAGCTCCTCCCATAATTCCTTCTTCTTAGCCATATACTCATGAACGAGTTTTCCATTCCGTTTTAAGTTAAACATCAACTTATAGATACGAGCCACATTCTTTTTCTGAGAATACGATTCTTCTAAAGATGTCCAAATCTGCTTAGAGGATTCACACTCTTGACATT
This sequence comes from Monotropa hypopitys, assembly GCA_002855965.1. Classification (NCBI taxonomy): domain Eukaryota; kingdom Viridiplantae; phylum Streptophyta; class Magnoliopsida; order Ericales; family Ericaceae; genus Monotropa; species Monotropa hypopitys. Next base: position 5,041 of record NMUG010010609.1, read on the forward strand.
CGATGCAATCAATGTTCTAAAAGGCGAGGGGGGACCCAGCGCTTAGAGGCCCAGACAGTTTTTTATTAATTAATTATTTCATTAATTTGTTAAGAGAATTAAAATTTACTTAATACAATAATGAATAATGCCTAGGATTTTTTATAACATCAAATATATAATATTTAGGGCATAAGGTTCCGTTTGGCTTGATTTGATTATCAAATATATGATATTTTTTTTAGTCACAGCGGAGCACTACCGCCTAGAGCCTAGGAGGTACCTAGGCGGAGCACTACCGCCTAGCGTCTAGGCGGGCCTCAGGCAATGCCTTTTAGAACAGTGGATGCAATAGATGGATCCATACTGTGCCACAACCAAGACATAACGTACACAACAACACTCATTCAATCTTCGTACTCGACTGAAGATTTGGCCGGAGGATCCTCAGATAAAAGTCACAACTTCTTTGCCCTTAGCACGACTTTAATAGACTTGGATCGAGCCAGATAATCAGCCCATATCACATCAGTAATCGATTTACCAATATCATTATGGCTATGAGAGTTGGTAAAGAAATCTGGACTGCCACCAGTACTAACCTCGATAGATGAACGAGAGTGACCACCAACCATGTCACCACGACCACCACTACGGCCACCACCACCAATCTCAACACTCTTCGAGATCTAGATCTTTCATACTCGGGGAAACCCTATATCGTCACGAACAAGAATCACCACGAACCACAAACGGACACGAACAATGACATACAACCACGAACAACTCATCGCGGAGTCAATGGGATTCACAGTACCCTTTCTACTGTGCTCTTATACCAAGTGAAAGTTTAGTAGAGACGGAACGAGAGGAGAAAGAGAGAGAGAAGGACAAAAAAGCGTGAGCTTAGTTACCCTAGGTCTCACATTCTTCTATTTATATTTGAAACACAAAAAACTAAATTACATACTAAGCCCATATAGAATAGATCCAAACATAACTTACCAATAAGCCCACAATATTATAAATCTAACACACAAAAACAGAGTCATGTGCTCAAAGTGTTTTTTCAAACCAAGGACGAAATCCATACTTAAATCATGCCATGGTTCGCGAGGCACATGTAGTTGGGTGTATAAACCTGTGTTCTCTCTTACGTTTGAAAGTTGGCAAGTCTGGCATTGGGAAACAACTGTCTACATCCTGCTTTAGTTTTGGACAATAAAAGCGATCTTCGGCCATTGCAATGGTTTTATCTCTGACAAAATGACCTGCTGCCCCTCCGGAATGCAATTCTTAAATTACTTGTTCACGAAGAGAGGTGTTGGGTAAGCAAAGTCGGGTCCTCTTAAAGAGGTAGCCTTCATGTAAGTAAAAATCATCATATCCTCCCTGCTTTCAGCCAACAACTGAGCATGTATAGTGCTGAGATCCTAATAAGAAGGATATATTCTTTTTTGAGCAAATTGATACCCACAACTTGAATTGCCATCGAAGAAAGAATGTACACCATTCGACTAAGTGCATCGGCTGCCTTATTATCAATGCCAGCCTTATGTCTAGTAGCAAAAGCACAATCCTGCAAAAATGAAGCCCACTTGCCATGTCGATGGCTCAGCTTCTCTTGGGAGTTTATGTATTTAAGTGTTTTATGGTCGGAATACATTACAAAAGTGATGCTAATAGCAAAGTGCTTGAACCACTGCATTAAATTCTGTTATAGGTGGAGTATTTCTGCTTTGTTTCGTTCAGCTTCTCACTAAAATATGCAATTGGATGCCCTTCTTGACTAAGCACACCTCCAATCCCGACATTTGATGCATTGCATGTCAGTTCAAACACCTTTGAGAGGGAGGCGTAGAACAAGAGCCTCTGTCATTATTTCTTTATCTCTTCGAAAGCTTTTATTGCAGCTTTGGTCCAAACAAATTATCCTTTCATACAATTACCGTGTTGAAACTTTTAAAGCGACGATAAAAAGTTACAAGCCCATGAAAATTCTTACTTCATGCAAGGAGTTGGGGCCACCCTAGAATGAATTTTACTTTGCTTGGATGGACCTCCACTCCTCCAGATGAAATAACAGAGCCCCAAAAGACAACATTTGGAGTAAAGAACACTTCTTTAAGTCCATGTAGATCTTCTCTTGACGTAGAACCCTCAAAACTTTCTGAACATGAAGACATGTTCTTCCTTGCTTTTGCTATATATAAGAGTATCGTCGAAGTAAATGACGAGAAATTGACCAATAAAAGGTTGCAATACCTGTGTCGTAAAGCAAATGAAAGTACGGGAGGGGGGGGGGGAGTCATTTACTGGGACAAATGGCATGACTATCCTTTCATAGAGGTCATCCTTTGTTTTGAAAGTTGTTTCTCACTCATCTCCTTTTCCTACACGTATTTAATGGTAGCCACTCTTCATATATATGTCCGAAAATATACGAGAACCAGACTACATGTCCACAATATCATCAAGCCTCAGATAGAGAATCAGTACTCGAGTGCGATCTTGTTTATAGCATGGTTGTCAACACACATGCATCAACTACCATCTTTCTTTGGCTTGAGCAATGCGGGTATGACATACGGCGTAAACTTTCAAAAAATAAATCCTTGGACAACAGCTCATCGACTTGCCTCTTAAGCTCTGTGTGCTCACTTGGGTTCATCCAATAGGCTGGAAGATTTTGCAATTGTGACCCCAGAACAAGGTCTATTGCATGTTGAACATTGCGCATTGGAGGTAGTTCGTTTGTTAGCTCTTCGGGTGCAACATAAGATAAGTGAGACAACAATTCAGCCACCTCCAATGGTACTGCAGAGGCTAATACAGAAGTGTTTGGTACTTCTTTCAACACCATATCATATACAACCCCTGACTACATACTCTCTAGTTGAAAGCGCTTCTTGGAGAGAATATGGAGAGCATTTGACTTAATTTCACCAAATCCTTTGGCTTCTTCTCTATGTATTTCTCCATTTCAGCTGTATTCATTGGCTTCAAAAGAATCTTCTTGTTGTAGTTGAATGAGAGAGTATATGTATTTTCTTTTCCACAATGATGTATAACTCTATCATAAAGCCATGGTCTCTCAAGAAGAATACGAGCAACTTTCATGGGAATAATGCCACATCAAATAGAATCACTATAAGAACCATAAGAAAGAGAAATGAGGCAGCGCTGAGTTATCAGAATGGAAGTGCTGTCAATCCAAGCTACCTTATATGGTTGAGGATGTGGTTGAATGGGAAGCTCAAGGCACTCCACCGTTGCTGCTGATACAACATTCATGCAATTGCCGCCATCAATAATGAGCTTTCTAAAAAATAGTACACCGCCAATCCTCCTTTCCAGCTTTAGGGGCTGCATGGAGACGTCTCACTACAGAATTTAATGAAGTGTATTTCTTGTTCTTCTAAATCATCAGTGTTGAAAGCACCAACATCAAATTGATCCTCACAAGCCTCATGGTTTTGTTGGTCAGGTTCCTCTTCATGCTCCATACCAATATGTAAGTTTCTCTTCGGACATTGATATGACATGTGACAAGTCCCCTCACACTTAAAGCACTCGTTTTCTATTCCTGCCCACTTGGTAGGCGCTTTGCCCTTTGGGCCAGTCATTTGCAGAAGATTTCTTGGAAGTACTAGATCCAGAACGACTTGCATCCGTACTTCTTTGGCATTGTCTCCCAGGCTTGAGACCCATACTTCTTAGGAATTAGGTATCTCAAGTACTCCTCCATATCCAAGGCAACCTGGAAATCATGTTCAAGGCTGTATAAGGGTTGTTGAAGAAGCTCCCTCCTTATATCCGGCCTCAAACTGGCCTTGAATCGAGCAAGGGTTTGACTAGGGCCTTCCACCACTTGATTTTTCGTTTTTAGTTCGTCAAACTTATGCATGTATTCTGCAACAGACATGCTGTTCTGTTTTAGTTTGATAAGCTGTTCACACGGCTTCTCATGGTAATTTGATGGCATGCCGCATGCACTCCTCCTGAAGCTTAGCCTTCATTTCTAACCATGTACTAATTGGTGGCTGTCCCAATCTCCTGATATCGCCCTCAACACCGGTCCACCAGTTTTTTGCTAATCCCTCAAGTTTTATCCTTGCAAATCTCACCCTCTGATCATCAGCCATATCATACGAAGCAAGCCAACCAGAAATAACGTTGGAACGACTTTACCCTCGAAGTCTGGAACTTCTGTTTGTACTTTTTTTGTGATATCTCCAGCTTTATAAGACGCCTCATATTGTCCCCCTTGTAACAAATCATGGGTCCAATCGAGCATGGAACCTTTAACCTTGAGGTGCTCCTTCACCCTGGCAGCCCTAAATTGTTGTCTTCTTGTAAGATTTACTGGCTTGTCCGCTGCTTGATCACCTTGATTTTCATCAGTTTCACCAGGATTGTTATTTGTAGAGTTCTCCCCTTGTTGGCCGGTTGTTGCACCACCATTAGGTTGAGTCGTCTTCCCTTCCAAAGCACCAATGCAGAAATTATAGCTATCTAATTGCTCCAAAATTTTCAACAGAATCTCATCGCACTGGAACTCAGACTATCTCTCACTAAAAGGCATGTCAGATCGTGTGTAGACATTGTGCTACGCTAGCTCTGATACCAAAATTTGATGTAGGACAGAACTGAAATGCTAGAGTGATGGGGAAATAAAGAATTGGGGCTGTTTTTAGGGCTGTAAATCGTGTTTGTGAACAGTAGAAAAAAAGAGAACTAGGCATCACACCTGTAAATTCTTAAGCATCACACCTAGGGCCCCTTTAGCATCACACCAAAGAATAGGATTGCATCACACAACCTTTGTAAGCTTGAAAGCTAGAAATTTTATATTCTCTGTTGGAAAGAAAATAAATGTATTAGATTGATTGTAAATAAATTAGGTAGGTTGATTGATTGTAATTGATTGTAAAATAATTAGGTAGATTGTAAATCACTCAAAAGAGGTAGGTAGAATATTTTCCTATTATTTCATTTCCTAAAATGGTCCTGTACAAAGTCTATTTATTTTGCCTCCTTGAGAGATGAATACGTATCGAAAATTATTTGTCAACATGGTATCAGAGCAAGTGCTTACGCTCTGATTTTTCTTCCTCTCTCGACAGAGAAAGGTTTCTTGTCTGTAATTTTTTTATCCTTTTTTGACTGAGTGTAATAATACACTCTAGCCTTTCCCCTTCTACCGAAGGAAACCCTAATCGCGTCGCCGCCTTGCCACCTTCCCTCTGGTGACCAGCCATCTCAGCGCCTCCCTCTGGCTCATCTCTGCCCTACGTTGCCTCTCTCACCGCCTCCTTCAGAGCAACCTTCACCAAACCCCCTAGCCGCCGCACCTCCTCAGCAGCTCTCTCCCTCTGTTTCTGCCGACCATTTCTCTAGTCGCCACCGTTGACCATTTCTCTGGTCGCCGCCGCCGTGCATCCTCCACAGCCGTCTCCTTTTTTCCCGTCAGTTGCACGCATCTCTCTCTCAGCCGTTGCCTTCCTCTCTCATCTGCACAACCATCATCTCTGCTTATCTCAGCCGCTACGTCCACCCAGATTACTGGCGACCTCAACCACCCATACAACCATCTTCTCTGTATTGTTCCTAAGCAAACTTCTCAAAGATATCGTCATCTTCATCTCATTCAGCCACCATCATTTGCTGCTCAGTCGCCACTCTGTCCAGATCTGTCCGGATCGGCCCCAGTTTGCCCAGATCTGCTGCTCCAAATCTTTGCTGCTCCGATCTGCCGATCTGAAGTTACTGTTAGAATTAGTGATTGGAAATGTTGTATTTTTTATGTAGTGTTCTTTTTTATCTTTTTCTGTTATTTCCTCATATTCTGGGGACCCAGTTGTAATCTTTGATAGTATCAA
>NMUG010010610.1:0-10895 GCA_002855965.1 Monotropa hypopitys
CGGTTCACTCGCGCCGAAGCGCATATCCTACACTCGCCGATGGCCCTATATAAGGGGGATAACATTCAATGCTGAGGTACTTTTTCTCTCCTTGCCCAAACTCTGTCAAATTGCTTCCTCTCTCTACAACCATTGCTGACTTAGCCATCGAAGGGTCCACCGGCGATATTTGCCAGTAGCCTAATGTGTTTTCTTTTGAAGCCGAGCTCAGTCTATCTCCACTGCTAGCAATCGGGAATCACTACAAGAAAGGTTAACCCCCCAACAATTAGCAACTCCACTGGGGACGCCTTTCTCAAACTCTCAAACCTCTCAAACTTTCTATTGCAGCTTGAAGATGGCCTCAAAGCATCAAACCTCAAAGGGAAACCAATCTGACGGCCGAAGGGCCAAGGGAAATGGAATTGCAAGGCAATAGGACTCTACTGTCCGTACGCCCGAACGGTCCCTTGTCGACAATGACAGCCACCGCACCAACATGTGCCCTGATCCCCTGGCCAAGCTCACTACGAGATAATATATTCGTAGGTTGGAAGGTGACTTAGGCTAGAGGGATCACCAAATCGATGCCCTCATGCACGAGATGACCCTCCCGAGGATGGCCACTAAGAAGAGAAGGGTGGCGCCAGCACCAAGCCGTGCCGAGGAGGATGGACGTGAATACCAGGAGTCATTGCAGAGTAGAAGCAAGTCTGAGCAAGATAAACCCTCTGTCTTGAACAGACTTGGAAGAAGGGAAGAAGAGGTCCCTGTCCGGCAGAGGGTTAATGAGGAACGTCGCGTCAGGCACCAAGTCTCGCCTCCCAGGCATAGGGATGAGCGTTCAACCGAGAGTCGTCGATCAGCTGTCTTTGACTGCCTCGGTCCCAATGTAGTCCCAACAGCTCAGAGACCTCGCCTAGCACGGGAGCTATCATAGCTCAGGAACCAGAAGCACAGCGGCCAGGGAGACAGCCAGGTTCCTTACTCTGAGCAAGAGGTCAATCAGAGAAGGAGAAGGGAAGTCCTACCGACTCGGACTTATGAGTCGTGCCAACAGGAAAGAATCCCCTACATTCCATTCTCTCTAGAAATTGAAGCTGCAAGGCCTCCGGCAGGTTTCTCCGCCCCCAAATTCAACAAGTATGATCCTAAAATGGATTCATATACCCATATTGTGTACTTTAGGCAGATGATATCCCTCTACTCAAGGGAGGATGCCTTAATGTGCAAACTCTTTCCTTCCAGTCTAAGGGAGGTTGGATTGCTTTGGTTTGACCGATTGCCAGTAGGGTCCATCTCTTCATATAGAGACCTCTCAACGGCCTTCCTGGCTCGGTTCATCACCACTACTAGGGTGAAAAAAGAGGTTGATTCCCTTCTCGGCCTTCGGCGAGCAAGGTCAGAATCTTTGCACCAATACGCAGCCCAGTATTGGGACCTCTACAACAAAATTGAAGACTGCAATAAAAAATCGTAGTGACGTCATTCAAGCTCTGTCTGGATTATTCCAGCCAAGAGTTCGAAGATTTGATGTTGTTCCCTCCGGACACCATGAATGAGCTCATGGCCAGGATTGAGCTCTATGCAAAACTCGAAGAGCCCAAGGAGGAAAGGAGCAAGGCCGAGCAGCGCTCCGTCCATGGTTCCAACAACAACATTGTGGTCAGAAGAAAAGAAATCAACATTGTCCAGCCAGGGGAGCCCCAAACATACAAGTCGTATGAATTCGTAACCCACACCACCATCTTCAAGCAGCCGACATTCATGCTCCTTCGCAAAATTGAAAAGGAGTCATTCTTTAGATGGCTGGAGAAGCGATTGGGGGCCGCCAGAGGGGTAAACGACAAATTCAGGTACTCCTACCATAGGGAGAAGGGCCACCTGACGACCAATTGTCGAGCCTACAAGGATTTCCTTGAAAAAATGGTCACTGCTGGCCACCTTTAGGAATATGTTGATACAGAAAAGACAGTTGTTGCCATACCGATGGGAGATTCTAAACCAGCCCTACGCATTATCAACGTGATCCATGGGATGGTGGATCACCATGATAGGAGCAGCTTCAGTCAGAGCTTACACAAATAGAGGAAAATGAGGTCCTTGTCGTGCAACTCATGCCGAAGAGGCCGAAGTCGGACTCCAGGTACTCTATTACTTTTTCAGATAGGGACTCCGATAGGGTTCAGCACCCCCACAACGACGCCCTAGTCGTCACCCTATAGGTTGCCGACTGCCAGGTCTGAAGGGTCCTCATCAACCTGGCATCTCGGCAGATGTCATGTACTATTCCTTGTTTAATAAAATGGGGTACAAGGCAGAGGACTTACTATCGACCGACATGCTACTGGTAGGATTCAATGCAGCTTCTATTTGGCTGCTCGGTAAAATCCTCATCCCAGTGACCATCGGCGCGGTCACTACCGAGGTGGAATTAATGGTAGTCGATGTCCCATCACCCTACAACGCTATCTTGGGCCAAACCTGGGTCAATAGCATCAAGGGAGTAGCTTCCACATACCACCAGGTCATTAAACTCATTGGCAGCAGAGGAGTGGATGAGCTTATGGGGACCAAATATCTGCGAAGTAGTGCTATATCATTGTTGTCAAAGGGAAGGTCGCCCTTGAGCAAGTTTACTGGGTAGAGGTTCCAGATCATCTAGTATTGGAGGACGTCGGTACAAGTGCCTCGGCAAAATCATTCGAGGACCTTGTCACCGTGTTTCTCAGTGTCGACAATCCGGAGCGCTTCTTTCTTATCGGCTCACAGCTGGCCAAAGCAGATAAGGAGGCCATGGTCAGCTTCCTGAAGCACAATGTGGAGGTGTTCGCTTGGACACCCTACGAGATGCCGTGTATAGATCCAAATTTCATCAGCCACCACCTCAACGTCCGGCCGGAGTGCCGGTCTGTTATCCAGAAAGCCCGGTGATCGGTAGCTACACATGCCAACGCCATCAAAGAAGAAGTCGATCGTCTGACCAAAGCACAGGTGATCCGAGAAGTTCACTATCTCACTTGGTTGGTCAACACAATGGTGGTCAAGAAAAAGACCGGCAAGTATAGGGTTTGTGTGGACTACACTAACCTCAATGAAGCTTGCCCCAAATACAGCTTTCCAGTTCCCAGGATAGATCAGCTGGTCGATTCAATGACCGGACATCCCAGAATGAGCTTTATGGATGCCTACCGGAGGTATCACCAAATCACGATGTTCGGTCCATACCAAGAGAAGACGACATTCATCTCTCCCAGTGTCTGTTCTGCTACCGAGTTATGCCCTTCAGCCTCAAGAATGTTGGAACAACCTATCAGAGGATGATCACTAAAATGTTCAACTCTCAGCTTGGCGATACTATAGAGGCCTTTATTGACGACATGGTGGTCAAGAGCAAGACCGAGGAGAACCATCTGGCAGATCTATAGAAGGTATTTGACATTCTGAAGAAACACAAGCTTCGGCTCAACGCTTTAAAATGTGCCTTCGGAGTCAGCTCGGGGAAATTCCTGGGCATCTAGTCACATGCCGAGGTATTGAGGCCGACCCTTCTTATATCTCAGCCATTCAGAAGATTGAAGACCCTAGAACCCTCAAAGAAGTGCAGAAGCTCACAGGAATAGTAGCCTCCCTCAACTGGTTAATCAACAGGTCCTCAGACAAGTTCCGACCATTCTATGAAGTCCTCAAGAAGAACAGCCGATAGAATTTTCTCTGGACCGAGCAGTGCAAGGAAGCCCTCAGCCACCTCAAAGATTATCTCTCTTCGGTTCCCCTTCTTTCCAAACCAATATAAGGGGAAGAGCTGTTTATATATCTGGTTGTGACTCCACATGCCGTCATCTCAGCCTTGGTTCAGCAAGAAGGGCGCGAGCAGCTACCGGTATATTTTTCGAGCAAATCCCTCATCAGCGCAGAGATCAAGTATCTTCCTCTTGAAAAACTTGCATATGCTCTGGTTATTGCTTCCAAGAAACTTGCACCATACTACCAGGCGCACACCATCGTAGTTCTGACCGAATTCCCTATTCGATCAATTCTGAAATGAGTTGACCTATCTTACCAGATAACCAAATGGGCTGTCAAACTAGCAAACTTTGACATTAAGTTCTAGCCGAAGACATCCATCAAAGGTTAGATCTTGACCGACTTCATTGCCGAGTTCTCTCCTCGGCTAAAGGAGCCTCAAGCCGAAAAAGTTAATGCTGACCAAGTCCAGTCACAGCCATTGCCGGATCAAGATATATGGAGGATGTTCGTCGATGGTACTTCGAACTGTCGAGGAAATGGGGCCGGAGTCGTCCTAATCTCTCCTGAGGGCATTACTCACAAACATTCCCTCTGGCTTAACTTCACTGCTTCCAACAATGAAGCTGAATATGAAGCTCTATTAGCCAGACTGAAGGTTGCCGAAGAGCTGGAGACTCGGAGTCTCAACATCTAAAGTGACTCTCAGCTCGTAGTCAACCTGATCAACGGCGACTACGAGTGCCGAGATGAGCGGATGGGAAGCTATGTACAAAAGGCAAGGGAAAAACTAGGACAGTTCAAACAATTTAAAATCCAGCACATCGGCAGAGAACAAAATGCCCATGCCGACGCCCTAGCAGGAATAACTTTAGCAGCCGAAGCGAGAGAGTAGAGGACAATCAGCATCCAGAGCTTGGATCAGTCGAGCATAGAAGCGCCGAAGTATACCACCATCTATTTCATCAGCCAAGGTCCCAGTTGGATGGACCCCATCATTTTCATTCTTGAAAGGCGGATCTCTACCGGAAGATAAGAGGGAAGCACACCGAATTGTCCACAAGTCAGCTCGGTTCTGGCAATGTCCCAAGTCAAAGCTATACAGACGGTCATTCTCAGGGTCGTACCTCCTCTTTGTGCATCCGACGCTGGTGGAAGGAATGTTACAAGAATTTCACACCGGCAGCTATGGAGCCCACACCGGGGAAGATCAATTGCTCACCGGGCCATCTTACAGGGTTATTGGTGGCCGAAGATGATAGAAGACAGGGAGGAGATAGTAAAGAAATGTGATGCCTATCAGAGGTTTTCCCCAATTATCAGGCAGCCTGCCGAAGAGCTGACGCTGTTGATCAGTCCATGGTCATTCGCTCAATAGGGCTTGGACATCATCGGCAAGCTCCCTACGGCACCAGGCGAATTCAAATTCCTCATCACCGCTATAGACTACTTTTCTAAATGGGTGGAGTCTGAACCTCTAGTCACCATAAAAGATAAAGATGTCAAGAGGTTTGCTTGGAAGAATATCGCCTCTCGCTTCGGCATACCGTATGCCTTCATTTCGGACAACAGCACTCAGTTTGTGGGGGATCTCTTTACCAATTTCTGTGCCGAGAACAAAATCAAATTCTGCAATTCTACCCCCACTACCCACAAGGCAATGTGCAGGCTGAAGCATCAAACAAGATGATCGGCAGTGGCATCAAAAGAAAATTCCAAGCAGCGAAAGGAAGATGGGCCGAGGAGCTTCCCAGTGTCTTGTGGGCCTACCGAATGACTCCTCGGCATTCCACAGGGTAGACCCCATTCTCACTAGCCTTCGACATGGAAGTAGTCGTCATATTGAAAGCTGGGCTACCAACCATCCGAACCGAAGCATTTAGAAAAGCCACCAACAGGGTAGCAATTGAGAAAGATCTAGACTTGGCTGAAGAAAGATGAGATTCGGTCAGGATTAGACTAGCGTCCTACCAACAAGGAGTGGCCAGGAAATTTTCACGGACGGTCTGGCCTAGGGCCTTCAAGATTGATTACCTTGTCTTAAGGAAGGTCGTGGGTAACAAGAAAAAGAGTTCTGACGGCAAGCTCGGACCCAACTGGGAAGGGTCGTATAAAGTAGTTGGCCAGGTAGGGATCGACGCTTACCGTCTGAAGGAATTAGATGGCATACCAATACCGAGGCCATGGAACGCTACTAACTTAAGGCGGTACCATCACTAGCCAACATGTAATCTGGCCTAGGGCCCTCATCAATCAATGAAATTCATTTCAAAAAATCCTTATGTGTCAAGATGTTGGCTATCTTTCTGATCGGTGGTATTTCCGAAAGAACAATAATTGCCATTCATTTATAAAACGTGCATACAGCTCTTCGGTGGCATAGCCAAACATCTTACAGTTGTCGTTTGTCTATAAAACGTGCATGTAGCTTTTCGGTGGCAAAGCCGAAGCAGCTGACAATTGTCGTTCATCTATAAAATGTGCATGCATCTCTTCGGTGGCATAGTCGAAGCAACTTACAGTTGCCGTTCATCTATAAAACATAGATGCAGCTCTTCGGTGGCATAGCCGAAGCAGCTTATAGTTATCGTTCATCTATAAAACATGTATGCAGATCTTCGATGGCATTGCCGAAGCAACATACAGTTGACATTCATCTCTAAAATGTGCATATAGCTCTTCGATGTCATTGCTGAAGCCATCATCAAAGTGATCGTTTACCTACAAAGCATACATATGTTACTTCGGTACAATCACTGAAGCAACCCCCAAGTTTGCATTTATCTAAAAATAAATGTACAAGTATTGCTCCGGCGAGTTGAGGACAGAGTTTTGGCTCCGCAAAACCTCTTCCTCTGCTGGGGGAAGCATCACATGTATCAAGCATGAAAAACAGTTAGCATCCAGACAAGACAAACCAAAAACATCCAATGAAACTGAAAATAATTCTGCAGCAAATGAAGGAAGAACTGGCCACATGTCGGCCCGGTCCGCAAAAACAACAAAACAAGCAAAGGAAAGAAGGAGAAGCTCAGGCGTCCTTTTCAGCCGGAGCCATCTTGGAAGGCTCAGCCCTAGAAGTTGTCAGAGCGGCCGACGGCACCAACCAGGCCCCACCTATTGCCAAAGCAATAGGAGGGATGACACCAACTGACTCAGCATCATCTTTGACCCTAGTAGATACCAGACCGCAAACCCAACCCTTCTTAAAAAGTAGGTCCTTTAGACGGTAACTTGGCTACGGTAGTCAGCCATGGCGTCATCAAAGCCCTTGTTGTACGACTCCTCTTCCTCGGCCTCCAGCTTCTTCTGTGCCTCATCCAGCCTGACACGAGCCTCCTCGACATCTTTCATCTTTAATATCTCGGCATCACGAGTGGCGACACGAGATTCCACCACCACCAACTCGGCATCTTTCATCGCGATGCTCTCTTATAGCATTTTGGCCTTGCCAGCCAACTCAGTGGAGGAGCTCTTGGCATCCTCAAGCTTCTTCTTGCTCGCCTCGATCTCCTTCTCGGCCAGGCGCTTCCCAACAAAGAAATCACAGATTCGGTGATCTATGCCAGCTCTGACAACCATCATCTACAAAAATTAGAAAACGTTATGTCGATGCCGAAGCAAAAGATAGAAAATGAAAAGCAGCAAATCAAGAACTTATTCGACTGGCATAGTACATCATTTCCCTAGGGGAGTGACTCTGTGTCCTTCGGTAGTGTGTAGCACTGGAGTAGAGCCATGGCTACGGTGGCGCTCTCCGCCACAGAATCAGTCTCAATGGGCTCGTAGCCCTAGAAATTCAAGTCAGGCATCCACCTCGGTACTAGCTTTTGAGAGGACCTCGATGTCTCGGCAGTGGCAGGGTCTGGTACGGTCGTCTTCTCTGCAACCGCGGCAGAATGGTCGGTAGGGGTCGCCTCCTCAGACCTTCTAGTCTTCTTTTCCTGCTGAGCCTTCAACTCGTGGGTAGTAGGGGGCCCTGGGCCGAACCATAGGAACCTCTTTGGTAATGGCCATAATGGGATCGACATCCATAGCGACAGGCTCGGTGCCAAGAGCCTTAGTAGTCAAGTCAACCCTAGTTGTTCGGTGCACCATCTCTTCTTCGTTTGTGGGAGTGGAGGTCTTGGTTGGATGCGAAGGGGAAGGCTCGGATGATCATGCACTAGAAGCTTCAGCAGGGGCTGGCCGAGTCCTGAGAGTATGAGTATACAATGGCGTATACCCTAGTAAAGTTGGGGCGATCGTCGATCGCTGGGAAGCTCAGAGACTTTTTTAACTTTGTCTGTGTCGGCTTGATTCTTAAAATTGCCGACGCGCACTACGTCTGCAAAGAGGACACGAGGTGAGAAGATGTCAATACAAGGGAAAAGTAAAATCAAGGCAGCAATGTGTACCGGGGACGCCATGCCGAAATGGAATGGTGAGATCCCTCACCGGAGTGAAGAAGTTACTGGAGACTATCATTACGTCCTCGGCATACTTATTCGAGTCTGGCAAGTCCACAATAAGGTCAGTCTGGAGCAGCCTCTGGCCAAGGTAATATTTCTTTGACTTCTTATTAAAGCCAAGCATATAGCTACCAAAGATGTCTGCGAAGTCGAGTCGGTCCGCCCGAGGGAGGGTTTCATTCAACCTTACCATCCCCATCAAAATCCGGAAGGTATCCACCATCACTGGGGATGGTGTGATGCCGAACTCGCCGAAGAAACGAGTGAGCATTGGGTGGAAAGGAAACCTAACTCCCCCTTCAACTACAGCAATGATGGGCACGTGGACGTACTCTGGCCCCAGTTCCGTGTCGCCGATGGGAGCTAGCACAATATTGACGTCGGCTGAGATTTCGTATTCCTCTCTGAAATCCCGGAGATCAGTTCGGGAGTCCAGATATTGCTGAAATTTGTTTGACCGCTTCTTCGGCGCCATTTGTCGGATCTGAAAAGAACACAAACGAGTACGACACTATTAGTCGGTCCAGCATCTACCAGTGCAGTTAAGTAGAGGGAGACATTTGGCTTGGCCTTCAACCAACAGCCAATGCCAGTTCGGCTCGGCCAAGAATAGGTTGAATGTGGTTATCAATATCCATGGAGTCCATAAACGTTCAGAAAGATTCCAGCCCCCACAAATGGCTTGGGAGGTGAATCCCAAGGCAAAAACATCGCTAAATCGACGTGAAATCAAAGAAAGAAGTAAGTGTTTGTGAAAGAAGTGAATAGCGGTCACCTAGATCGAAGAATCTGTTCGAAAGAACTTGAAAAAGCTTCACCGGAAACTGGAAATCACGGTGGCCAGAGATCGCCTACGGTTGCCGGAAATCGCCTAGGGGCTGAGAGAGCTGGAGCAAAGGAAAGAAGACTGAAGCCCTAAGAGAGTATATATAGCGGTGACTTGGGCGGGAAACCGGGTGACCGGCCGAACCAACTTACCCGGTCAAAATGCGTAAACATCATTACTCCTGCCTCGAAAGTTGTGTCGAGGCCGCCAAGTGCATTCTGCGTACGCACGCTGTCCCATCTGCCGCAGAGCCAGCCAATGACATCACGCCATGTAGATAGCATCACCGACATTTAAAGGGCGTGTCAGCCACTAGACTTGACAGCTGTTGATATGACGCTTCGAGAAAATCGTCATCCACTCAGAAGGCGACATGTCATTAGGATCAGAACGACGGTTGGATAAAGTTGTCAAAGGCCCAGGTTCCAAGATGATCCAGTGGTCCATCACTTTTCCTCTTCGGCACCAGCATGCCTCTTCGACACCGAGTCAACCCCGCTTCAACCAAAATACCCTAGCCAAAGGGGTTGAGGGGATATTGTTGGGGGCCGAACCAAAGAGAGTCCGGATCCACGACCTCCTCCAAGAGGATCAGAGCACAGGCCAGCTATCAGGGGGCCGAGCAGGTCAGAACTGATGTCAGGAGCTCCCTAGGGCTCGCTCCAGCACTGGAGGCTTATAGCCCAGGGATGGTTCCCAGTCGATGATACAGCAAGCCGAACAAAAACATAGGCCGACGGAGGGGTTACCATGGGGCTCACTTTGGCATGGAAGGTCTACTCCCAGGGGACAGATCCCTGACAACGGTTCACCATACCGAAGGGTGCTCCTTTGGCCAGGCAGAATAACCACCTCGATTGCAGGGAAGATTCCCTTGGGAGATAGCATCCCGGATTTTGTGCACATGGAAGACACATGCCTGACATAGAGATCATCTTTTCCGTGATTTGCGCAGCACACCAGACATGCTTTTCAGACTTCCTGTTGCCTAATGCAGTGAGGCGGTGCCGCCTGACACTGTCAAAGGCCGATCAGTCGGCCGGTCACGCAGGCGCACAGAGGGGATAGGCACACTATCCAATTGCGCAAATGGGCAGTTCATTCACACCGAAGCGTGTATCCTATACTCACCGATGGCCCTATATAAGGGGGATAACATTCAATGTTGAGGTACTTCTTCTCTCCTTGCCCAAACTCTGTTAAATTGCTTCCTCTCTCTACAACCCTTGCTTAGCCATTGGAGGGTCCACCGGTGACATTTTGCCGGTAGCCTAATGTTTTTTTTTGCAAACCGAGCTCAGCCTATCTCCATCGCTAGAAACCGGGAACCACCACAAGAAAGGCTTACCCCCCAACACACACACACACACATATATAATTTTTAGTATACCCAAATGTCCTGAGTTGCATTTCCTTTCATATATCGAAATGCAATAGATTCGAATGGTACGAATTGTTCAATATCGATTGGGTGTATTCCGAAATGCATGTGGAGGCATCGCATTTTGATATGTGTTTGGACACATATCGAAATAGAGAGGTTCTGTTCTTGTTTGAGTTTCTTATTTAAGCCTGTATTTTGGTATGTGAGATCAGCATGGAATGTGTATTTCAGTATGTGACCTTCTGAAATAATGGTATGAGGATGTATTTTGGTATACGTATGTACGAATGGATTGACTCGTATCTCATTTCAATATACATTTCGATATGTGGTATATCGCTATATGAGGATGTTGCATTTTGGTATGTAGTGTATTTTGAGCGATAAGTGAATGGCTAGTGACTTGACATACTGGTATATATCAAGTCACATTCCAGATTGCGCATGTGCTCGGCAGACTCATTAAGGGTAATATAGGAATTTTGTGTGTTATATATATGATATATAT
>NMUG010010611.1:0-10899 GCA_002855965.1 Monotropa hypopitys
CTATCTAGATGTGAGCATCGGAGGAGAGCTGGTAGGGAGGATAGTCGTGGAGCTACGCAATGACGTTCACAAAACTGCCGATCTTTCCCCTTAAATAGCCTTAAATTGTTTTTCTATAGTTCTTTGAATGCAAAGTCAAATCCCACCATGTTTTTCTTTTCCAAGCACTTGATAAAGCTGTTATCTTCATGGTGATCATCTGACTCAACTTCTTGCACTACAGGTAGACTTATTGGGGAAGATTGAATTTTTGATTTCACATCAGCATGTCACTTTTTTGATCATCTGACTCAACTTCATCTGGTATGCTCACAGAGACTTTTTCAACTATATTAGGAAAAGAGTTTGTTCTTCCCGGGTTTTCTGAAATGACACAAAATGGCTTGAGTCAGACCCTCTATAGGGCATTTGAGTTTTTTGTTCTCCAAATGGCTTGGTGTATATGGTGTCCGAGAAGTTTTGGTTCAGGTTATATTTGCAATAATTTGCATGTTTTCTTGGGCTTAATTTTTCCAACTGTGTTCTTTGATTAAGGTTGTGTTTCAACATATATGTGGGGAATTTGTGAAGGGAGGTTCATGCTTTTTTTTCACAAATTCCTTAATGGAAGTCTTGCTGTGGGGTATTTCAGATTTACCTTTTTGGTCATTGAAAATTACTATGAGAGATCAAAATGTATTTTTTTCACAAGTTCCTTAATAGACTTCCTTTTTTATTCAGCTTCCAATTTTTGTTCGTTTTCATTCTAGATGGTTTTTAAATAACTCTTTTTTTGTAGAGCATGGCTGTTTTTTGCTTGGTGATCAATGTGAAGTGGCTGTGATTCTGCACTGCATGGCTGAAATGGTTGTTTTTGGCATTGCATGTAAATGTAGTGCATGATTGTTTTGTGCTTGAAGAGTGATTTGTATTAACTCTGTTTTTTAAACTTATTTTTTTGGACTGTATTAATTTGTAGTAATTTGTTTCTTGGTACAAATTAGTTGCAAAATTTATTTCATGGCTGTCATTTGGACGGTTTTTGGATCAGTGCAAATAAGATGTGATTTGATTTTGATCAGTGCAAGCAATCTGCCCATTAGCGATGGCAATGGGGCGGGGTGGGGGTGGATAGCTCCAATCTACGAACTCCTCCTCCTCCTTCATCCCCGCCCCGATCTCTAACGGGGACCGATTTGTGATATACATCCCCACTCCGAACGGTAAATAGAGATCTCCAAACGGGGAAATGAGAATCCAAATTTAATATTTTTTTATAAAATTACTACATAAAAAAAGTTATTTCAAAAAATATTATCTCAAATCGAAAATCAAAACCTCTTAAACATAAAATTCATCACCCAAAATATTACAATACCACAAAAAAATTACATTTAATAATTACTTGAAAACCACAAATTAAAATGTCTTGACACATACAAACAAGTCAAAGATTTAAAGGTTCAGATTTATTCATATTTTGATCCAATGACTCAAAAGCATTTGGTACACATTTTATTTTAACTCACGTTTACACACAATTCTTCTTATGTCGGCACGTGCCATCGGTACGAGCTATATCAAAAACACAGATTGAGTGTCGTCACTCATCATATGTGCCAAAAATATTGCAAAGTGCTGAAGGCACTATTAATGTGTGAAGTTTCGAAAGCACATACACGATTCATGTGTCGAAGGCACTTATTAGTGCCGAAGGCACGCAATTGTGCCGAAGGCATGCAATTGTTTCGAAGATGTTCATCACACTACGTTTCGTGCCGAAGGCACATGTGAAGTATTTAAAGCACATAGCACGATTTATGTGTCGAAGGCACAATTAAGTGCCGAAGGCACGCAATTGTCCCGAAGACGTTCATCACTCGACGTTCTGTGCCGTCACTCATTATGAGTGCCGAAGGCACTCCAAAATGCCGAAGACACGAATCAGTGCCGAAGGCACTACTAATACCCGAACTTTCATTATACCCTTAGTTATTGTGTTGCGTTTTCTATTTTGTCGCCACGTGCCATCGGCACGGGCAAATACTAGTATGTATATATACTAGATTTATATATCCTTCACATTTTCCACTTTCCTGGATCTAAATTTGATCCACTAACACAAGATCGAATAAGGGATCTTTACACATCTTTCTTTTCCTTTCATTTCTTTCCACTTATATAAAATAATATAATATACTAGTATAGCCAAGGTTCATTCAAATCCGCTGACCAGCGTTATTTCCAGATCTGTCGCCCAAATAGTCATGTCTGATGAATACACAGATCATGAGTTTCGGGGGCCGCTCCACCTCCCAATGGTAAGGTACTAGCACCCAACCTCCAGGTGCATATATATATAACTGTAACTCATTGCCAATATAGGCTAGAACAAACTCCTCGACATAAACCCCGAGTTAGGTTTCAAGGCTATATAAGTAGGATAGCTCTGTCAAAATACTTTTTGAAGTATAAAAATGAAAACCATTTTGCGTATTTTCTTCTTTCTTTTCATCTTTCTCCACATCATCATTTTTCCACACTTTTCTCTTTTTCCATAATATTTCCATAAGTGACAATTTTACCAAAACCTTTCCCTTTCCCATGGTTTGATAGAAATGCCTTTTTATTAAATCTACTATCTTATTTATAGAGTTCTTAAAATATACTCACAGTGGTTTTCAAGCAATGCTCTTCCCTTTATCAACGTCTCCGGATGGTGATGGATCCGAATCTATTTAACAATATTCTTAAATTAGAACATGAAACATTTAATTTATACAATATTATGATTTTTCAACAATTTCCAAGATTTTCTATATTTTCAGCATTTTTTGTATTTTCTATTCAAAATCACAATTCTGCCATTTTTGGAAAATTCACCTAGATATCGGTATCTTAGACGCTAAGATATCGGTATCTAGGGTTTTGCAAGATATCGGTTTGTAAAGCTGAAGAAATCGGTTTCTGGATTTTCTATGAAGATATCGGTATCTAGGATTAGAAAGATATCGGTATCTAGGTCTCTTGCAAGGATATCGGTTTGACAGAGTTTAAGATACCACAGACACTGATTTCTAAGATACCGGTTTCTGGGACAAACAAGGTACCGGTTTCTAAAGCCAAACCTAAGGTATCGATTTCTAAGGTTCTGAAGGTACCGCAGACCAACCTCATCAAGATACCGGTATCTACAGAAGCTAAGATACCGGTTTCTGAGAGATATCACAAGATACCGATTACTGAGGTGCAAGATACCACGGGTCCTAAAATCTAAGATACTGGTATCTAAGAAGACCTAGATATCGGTATCTAGAGCTTTTCTGCAGAATTTGCAGAAGACAACAATGGTGGTTCTGTGATGGCCAAACTACTCAAAACTCAATCATTTTCGATGATACAAAATGCTATAGAATCCTAGGAACGAATAGAACTTAATGCAAGAGTTTGATTTTGAAGAATACCTCGTATTGATGGTGAAATTAAAAGAATACGAATTTGACGAATTTGGGGATTTTGGGTTCTTCTTCTCTCGGACAAATTCCTCCAAACCAACTCGAGCGGAGACTAAATAGACCCTTAGCAACACACTTCCAGCCTTCAATTGAGTTCTCACACACTCAACAGAACCGAATTTGAGATGACAAGGGTTTAGGGTGATTTTTGGTTTCTGATTGTTCTGAACCAAATTGGGCTCTGATACACAAGGTCAGATGCTTATATTGATAATCCAAATTCGATTTTCAAGGGGAGTAATGGTTTTGGGGTTCCAAAACTCCTTGAAAATGATACACAGGCGGTTCATACGATATATTACGCATACATTTGCAGACCCTTCGACTTCTCCGCTTGGCTGTATCTACAGCTGGTTTGGAAGCTTAAGATATCGGTATCTTGGGCTTCCAAGATACCAGTATCTAGAGCATTTTCTCTAGATTTTTGGTTTTCTTCTGTTTTTGACTCCGAAAAATTCCTAGAAAATTCCTAAAATTATTATTTAATATTCTAAGGCTTTTAGAAGTATTTTGGAAAAAATTTATTTATTTATCTTAATATTTTTAATTAACTTAATTTATTTGATTAGGCTTAATAAGTGAGAACGGGTTCTACATTTGGCCCTAACCTATGGATCTTGGAAAATATGGATTTTTGAATTAATCGATTGGACGGGTATGGATCTTGATCCTTGAGTTGGCTACATTTATTGAATTTTGATCCCCGGGATTTTGATCCCTGAGTGTTATACACTCACGACATTGCGCAATGGGGGCTTGACTGGGCCCTCCCGACAGATCGAGTAATACGAGGAATTATACGGTTAGTTTAGCTGATGGGCTACTAGCACGTAACATTAGCCAAACTCTTTAATTATGAAAGTTGATAACCTTATTTCGATAAGGAATTGGAAATGTTTTGGAAAACCCTTATTTTGATAAGGTGTTTGATTGTTTGGACACTTGATTCTTGGAAATGAATAATTGGGACAACATCTCTTAATTTGATAATCTCCTTAAAATTTATTGAATCCTTATGCATGCATCACACGTTCTATTTCTGTACACCGGCACGCACAACTATCATATTCATCATTTGTTTAGAATTCTCTACTCGGCATTGCCTAATCCTATTTTTAGTTAAGGATCTCATGGCATAGCATGGCTTGGAGTTCATTGCATCCTTGGAGGCTTTGGAGGATCATTGTTCATCATTTGGTCACCTATTGTTTTATTTACGCATTTTACTTTCCTTTTTAAAAGATGACACTCGGTCTTTAATAATTCCACTTTAGACTCTTGCTTGTATTTGTGACTTTTGTTCATGTATCATGTGGTTGAATTGGGATTGGTAGTAGTAGTTAAATGTCTAGTTATTGTTTATGTTTGATACCATCCTTTCAAAAAATGGTTTAAAATTTTCAGGGTGTTACAATTGGTATCATAGCTAAAGTTTCAAAAACTTAGGGACATTGGGGAGATACTTAGTCTCGATGGGTGCATCGTTTGCTTCTGTATTGCACTTCATATGATAGGATTGTGTGCTTGTGTGATGGTGTGTGCATTGTATGAGGATCAAGAATAAAGCTTTTTTACCAATAAACTTTATAAAGGCCTATTCTTAGAGTCATTTCCTCTTATTGATTGTTGAGGGTATTTGACCCTTAGTTGAAGGTTGTCGAGTTATTCTTTCCAAAGTTCTTTGTTGATGGTGTCTATTATGAGTCTTAGTAGCTCTTCTTATTCCTTTCCAAGTGTTGTCTTGGTGATCAGGTCTTGCTATATAGACTCCCTGTTAATGAAATTCCTATTCTTTCTAACTTGTAGAATTATGTCTAATCGATGTGGATGTGGTCGTCGTAGGATTCTGATCCCCGATGCTGTCAGTGAAGAAGTCAATGGCCAACCTAGGGACCTCCCTATCATTGTCCAACCTGAAGGGGTTATCCCCGGAGGGATAGCTAATGCAGGACAGTTCATTCAGGAAATCGTTGCGACAGTAGTTGAGGCTAGCCGAGAGGTCGTTGTGTCTAGAGAGAATGTTCCTAGTTGAATCTCAAAAGCTCTCAGTGAGTTTCGTAGAATGGATCCACCGAAGTTCAATGGTAAAGGTGATCCGATAGAAGCAAACCATTGGATGATGGAGATCCGTAAGATCTTAGAGATCTTATAAATCTCAGAGAATAAGGTTCGCATCTCACATGCTTCGTATCAGCTCATTGTCAAAGCAAGTGAATGGTGTACCTCCATCATTGAATCTAGGAGGGATGTTATATGGGTCCTTGTAGGTGCCAATCCTCATGCAATCATCGACCCTATTGGGACTATGTCTTGGACTGATTTTGAATCCGTCTTTGAGAGCCAGTATTTTCTCGAATCTTATCGTGACCATCTCTGGGAACAATTTGAGTAGCTCGAGTAGGGAGCTATGTCGGTTACGTAGTATGCAGTTAAATTTCAATCATTGTCTAGATTTTCCTAGGATTGGGTGAACTCTGAAGAGAAGCAGTGTAAGAGATTTGAGTGAGGCCTTCATCCAACTATCCAGTGTCTTATTGTTGGGCACTTCATTCAGGTCTTTGCTGATATGGTCGAATGTTCCCGTCTCATTGAATCCAAGAAAGAACCTTCAAGATAAGTCAAGATTTGGGAACCTAGAAGCCAGTCTTCCAGCTCTAGTAATTCTTCGGGTAGCTTTAGGAAAAAGAGACAACATGAGCAATCTCGTTTTTCTAGAGGGCAGAAGCAGCAAGTCAATCCTAGACATCCATATATTTCTTTTCGAGCTCAGGTTGTTTGCCACAAATGTTAGTAGAAGGGACATCTCCGCACTGAATGTCCTCATATCACTTGTTTTGAATGTGGCCTATGGTAGTCGGACCTTACTCTGGTACGGGCCGAACCCTCACCACTGGATCAGTCGGCCAGTCCGTACCCTACCTCCCACCTCACGGAGTAGTCCAGGGCCGACGGCCTTACGAGCCTTCATCAAATCTATCTATATGCGGAGGGATAGAACCGGCGGTTCATCGTATGTCCTTCAGCATCCAAACAAATCCACCGGACGCTCGAAGGAGCCAGGCCGACCGGCCATGCGGTCTCCTTCAATGCGGCATATCTAGCCCGGACGTCAAGGAAGTACAGCATGTCCACTCCCCACTGGGTGAAGGCCACAACTTCCACCGACGGACGGTCTTTTGCCGGAGGGGTCCACCATCGGCAGCGATAGGAAACTATGACCTTCGGGAACAGTGGAATTTTGGGGCTTGTCCGTACAACTACTGACGTGGATCGGGTCAACTCGATGGCCCAACAGCACAGTAGGGAAGACGTCAGCACCAGGACCCCTCCCCCCTCGTGTGCATCACACGCTTGCATCTTTGGCGCCAAGTCAGTTGGGTTATAAATACCTTATTGAGGTACTATTCACGGGAGCTGGTCCTGACTCTCTCTGGCTATTCTTTCAGTTTCCGATTGCCTCTCCTACATTTACTGACTTAACCATCGGAGGCCCCTCTCGGTCACTATCGACCGGTGGGCACTAACCCTTATTTTACAGGAGCCAAGTAGGTGATCCTCTCTTCTCTTATAGGTGACCCGATCGGCCACCCGAAGCACCCGTTCTGTACCGTCTGGATTAGCATAGGGAAAACGAGAGACCATTCCGGGTACCGGTCACCACAATTGGCATTCACGGTGGGACCTTAGTTTCTAAACCAAGGTGACTTCACACCCTTTCCTCTTCTCAGTGCTAACTTCCCCCACGATGGCTGCGAATGATGCTTGCGATAACCACCACCGCTGGTTACCTCTTGCCCCTCCTCCGACATTCACTGCTACTCAGGACCCACCTCCAGCTGTGTTTGGGTCCACTTCCTAATAACCCGACGAACAGCTCCGTCAGAAGGATTCAGAGATTGCTTTTCTGATGGACCAGCGGGCAAGGCTTGCCGGTGGTCCCCTCGAAGAAACGTTGCAAACTGACTCTGAGTATACGAGGAGGAAGTCGGACCTTAAGCGATGAGGGAGGATGAACGATCATGGCTTCTCGGACAAAGGAAAGGCAGTTTGCCGATCCCCTATCTTTGAGCGTCAGTTGGGAGTCCATCACGCCCGGTCCTCCAGGTACCGACCCTCCGCCAGTGATGTATCCAGTTCTCGCTCCGGAAGATCTCGTGAGACCCTCCTCTTAGATGATGGGAACCTAGTCCCTGCTAAAGCCACTTCATCAGGGACTCAGCTCATGGGAGTCTCGAAAATAGACTGCTAGCGTCGATGGCCTAGAGACCATCAGCGCTCCGGTAGACATCACAGAGCGGATGACTCTTCCAACCGGAAGAGAAGGCATCACAGAGGTCATGACTCCCCTCTCCCCGGGGACCTCAGGGATCATCTGAACTACCGGCGGAGTCAGATGGCTCCTAACCCAGAAAAGAGAGCCGTCCAGTAGAAGGCATCCGTCGACGCTAGGCTTTGGTAGCTCAGTCTCTCCCCCTTCATCCCAGAGATTGAGTTGGCGACACTCCCTCCGGGCTTCAATCTACTGAAGTCCACCAAGTACGATCCAAAGACAGGTGCCTACACCCATCTCATCCACTTTTGATAGATCATCTCTCTCTACACCACTAAATATGGCATCATGTGCAAGGTATTCCCAACCAACCTTGGCACTTTGGGCTCCCTTTGGTTCAACAAGCTCCCTTCACATAGCATTTCATGCTACCGAGAACTTGAGCGAGCCTTTATGGCCCAATTCGTCACCAGTAGTAAGCAGACCAAACAGGTCGATGCTCTGGTCGGCCTCAAGAAGCGTCCGGATGAGAGCCTTTGGCAGTATACTAAAAGGTACTGGGAACTCTTCAATGAAATCCAGGGTTGTTATTAGACAGTGGCTACCTCATCTTTCAAAAATTGACTGGAAAGCCACAGCCAGATCTTCGCTGACCTCACTCTCCACCCTTCAGAGGACATGGATGACCTCATGCTTCGGGTCAAGAAGTTCTGCCAGTTAGAAGATCTCCTCGCTGAACGGATGGCTCAGCGCCTGGATCAACATCCCCAAGTACCACTACCGGCAGGTGGCCGGAAGCAGGCCAATATTGTAAAAGCTGGCAGGAGAAGGGGCCCAAAGGCTCCGAAGGCCCACAAGTTTACTGCGGAGACCACAGTTTTCACTGAGCCGATCTATGCGGTCTTGAAGCATATCGAGAACCAGCCATTTCTCGCCTAGTAGGACCACAAACTCGGAACGGCCGGCAAAACGAAGTACAAGCGGATCCACTGCACCTACCACAAGGAGCAGGGACACTTTACGACCGGGTACAAGCCCTTCAAGTCGTACTTGAAGCTCCTGGTGCAGCAGGGCCACCTAGCCCAATGAATCGACCACTAGAAAACTCAAGAGCTGGCTCAGAAGTCCGGACATCCCATCCAGCCGGAGGAGGATGTTCCAATGATCAATGTGATCCATGGCCCTCTCAACAAGGAACTTGTCGCCCACCTTCGCGCAGAGATCGACCAGGCTTCTGCCCCAAAGTAGGTGCTCACGGTCAGAGCTGCTTCCAAGTGGAAGTTTGCTTCCGAACAAACGGGATGGTCCATCACTTTCTATGAGAAGGACCTTGACTGAGTCCAGCTCCCGCACAACGATGCCTTGATCGTCACTCTCTGTGTCGGACCGGCCAACGTCCGGCGCATTCTCATCGATTAGGGAAGCTCTGCCCAGGTAATGTACTTCTCTTTGTTTCAAGCCCTCAAGCTTTCTGCTGACGATTTATAGCCTGACGACATCCCACTCGTCGAATTCAATGGAGCTCCTGTCTGGCCGCTCGACAAAATTACCCTCCCAGTCCGAGTAGGGTCCAAAACGGTCAATATATAGTTCATCGTTGTTGATGTTCCAAGTCCATACAACGCCATCTTGGCCGGACCTAGATCCATTCTATGCAGGCAATCACCTCCACCTACCACCCAGTCGTCCGGTTCTTGGGAGCCTCTGGACGACAGAAGGATATCTTTGGCGATCAGGTGGCATCAAAACAGTGCTACATCTCAGTTCGGAAAATAACGAAATAAAACAAGTTCAATGGGTAGAAGTCCCAGACACCCCAGTTCTCGAAGATGTTGGTGCTCTGGCAATGGATAAGGCAGTCGAAGAGCAAATCTTAGTGCCGATTAATGAGGATAGAGATCGGTCGTTCCTCATAGGCTCTTCCCTTTCCCAACCGGAGTAAGAGGAGATGGTAGATTTCTTGAAGGCAAACATAGAGGTATTTGCATGGACTCCATATGAGATACCTGGCATGGACTCGTCGTTCATCTATCATCAGCTAAACGTCGACCCCTCCCGGCATCCCCTCGTCCAAAGACCACGACACTCCTCTCTGGCACATACCCAAACGGTCATAGAGGAAGTTGACCGACTGCTGGAAGCCAACGCCATCCGGGAGGTCCAATATCCCACCTGGCTATCCAATACGGTTGTTGTCAAGAAGAAGTCTGACAAATAGCGAGTCTGTATCGACTACACCAATCTCAATGATGCCTGTCCGAAGGACTGCTTCCCATTGGACAGGATCGATCAACTAGTCGACGATACTGCCAGACACCAAAGACTGAGCTTCATGGATGCATACAGGGGCTATCATCAGATCTCAATGACAGAAGAAGACATGGAGAAGACCGCCTTCATCACACCCAAGGGGGTCTATTGTTACAGAGTCATGCTCTTCGACCTCAAAAATACCGGAGCCACTTTCCAACAGATGGTCTCGAAGATGTTCTCCCGGCAGATCAGAGACACGATGGAGGCCTACATTGATGATATGGTCGTCAAGAGTAAGCTTCCAGCCGATCACATTTGGCATATTACGGAAGTCTTTCAAATCCTCAAATGACACGGTCTCCGTCTCAATGCTGAAAAGTGTGCCTGTGGAGTGGGTTCCGGCGAGTTCCTTGGCTACCTTGTCACCAGTAGGAGATTGAAGCGGACCCCTCCCAGGTCACCGCAGTGTCTAACCTTAGGCCACCATCTACCATCAAAGAGGTCCAACAGCTGACTAGAATGGCGGTAGCCCTCAACAGGTTTATCATTCGGTCGTCCGATCTCTGTCGCCCATTCTTTCAAGCAATCAAAACTAGCTGGCACAACTATAAATTTACGAAAGAATACAACCAGGCTCTCTGGAAGCTGAAGCAATACATTTCCACTCCTCCGGTACTGGTCACACCGAAGGACATGGAACCTCTCCTCCTTTATCTGCCAGTCTCCCAGCATGCTGTCAGTTCTGTTCTTTGTCCAGCTGAAGTAACGGAGCACCAGCCAGTCTACTACACCAGCAAAACTCTCCTTCCTGCCAAAACCAGGTACTTACCACTTGAAAAATTTGCAATTGCTTTGGTTTCTGCTTCCAGGAAGCTTCTACCC
>NMUG010010612.1:0-10898 GCA_002855965.1 Monotropa hypopitys
GATAACGCAGAGTGAGAAGTATGAGCTATGATTAACTATCACCTACGACTATTGGAGCGTGCCTGCGTAGTGGCTAGGAGGTCTATCCAGCATTGGGAATTCGAGTATCTTATGGAGGGAGAAAGAAACTGCCTCATAAATAGTAATAACGATGAAGCTCCACCCGAGGAAGAGGAAGTAGCTGAGGAAGAATAAGAGCCTATGGAATGGCACAACGAAGGTTGGGACCTTGATTTCGAGAATAACTTGAGGACGACCCCGAGGAAGATCCAAGCAAAAACGAAGATGAAGATGAAGAGGACATCGACATAAACTGTGAGGAATGGGTTTATCCGCCCTATGAGTGGCCTAGCGATGACGAATAGTGCCATGTTATTTTAGAATTTCTGCCGTATTTTGTAGTGTGCCCCGGACGCACTTAAAACTTTATATTATCTACTTATGTTATGTTTCAACCTTTATGAATTAATCAGACTCTTTTCCTAGTTTTTAAATATGTATTCCTTTGCAAATAGAATGATGAACATTAGAGCTAACGGAGGAAGTCAAGATCGAGAAGAAATTGGAGAATTATGCCAAATGATGAGGATGCTGGCTGGAACGGTCCGAGCGCAACAAGAAGTCATTAATCGGATCCAGAATTAGGAACTAGTAGTAGAGCCACCACCGGCCAACCTAGAAGAAGAAGTCATCCACCCTGCCCAGCCAATAGCAAATATGATCGTGGTTAAAGAATTTTTAAAGCTGAAGCCCCCAACATTCAAAGGAGGTATGGACCCTATCCAAGCCAATGAGTGGATCTCAGAGATGGAGAAAAACTTTCGACTCCTTCAATGCTCAAAGCGGCAGAAAGTCGACATTGGATCATATCTACTAGTAAGAGAAGCCAATCGCTGGTGGAACCTGAAAAGCACATCGGAGCCTATTACGAACTGGGGAAGATTCCTAGAATTTTTCAAAGAAATGTTTGCACCCCGCGCCATGTTGAATACTAAGCGTATGGAGTTCGAGAATTTGAAGCAAAGAGGAGCCACCACAGTAGCCGAATATGAAGCAGAATTCACCAACCTTGCCGAGTATGCCCCGTATCTGATTCCCACCGATGAAATAAAAGCTCGAATATTTGAAGATGGGCTGATGCCTGAGATTCGTAGAGTCGTTCGTCCCCTCCTCTTGCCATCTTACGCCAATGTGCTAGATAGAGCAATACTAGTAGAACAAGACGTAGACGAAAGCCGACGCTACCAGGAGAGTAAGAGGCAGAATCAGAATCACAATCAAGGAAGAACCAACCCTCCCAAAAGGCCAAATTTCGGAAGGAACCAAGAGAGAAGAAATGAAGAAAAGAAACTGATGGCGTCCCAAATCAGCAGCTCAGACTCAAGTTCTCCTTCCTCTTGGTTAGCCTGCAAAACAGAGATCCTTGACACCGGTGTGGTGCCGGCCAAAGATCCTCCGACGGTCAAATTAGGCAATATTCTGGTGGTAAAGAGAGAGAAGGGAGGAAAGTAAAAATGATCTAATAATTCAGAAGTAGTATATCCTAAATCGTACCTCTCTTTCCCTTTTTATGCCACCATCCTTTGGTCAATTCATGATCCGCCATTATAAGAGTTGATTTGGTCATTTAGGCGTCTATTCAGGGCCAGTTTGCATTCTCCTTCCTTTTAGGGAGGAGCGTTACCGTTTTATTCCCTTATCGGGACTCCTGCTGAGTCGTAATCAACTGTTTGTAGTCTGTCCTGCTTCCTTTGATTATTTATCATGTTGGACGAGCTCCCGTGCAGAGCCGTTAGTCTGACCAGCGTGGCAGAGCAGACCTGTTATTTGGCCGAGCTGAGCCTATGTGTAAATCTCCCTTATCAGAAACTGATACCGCTATGCCCATCTTGCGGGAAGCCACATTTCGGAGAATGCCGAGCGAATTCTTGTTTTGGCTGCGGACAAAGAGAACATTTCAAGAGGGACTGCCCAAAGCTGACCGGAGAAAACACTGTACCCATTGGATCCCCAAGGAACAATGACAACAATCAAGGGAACCACAACAACAATCAACGTCAATGGAAAGCCTTTGCACTCGTCCCAAGAGATCCTCGCAACGAAGAAAGAGTCATAGCAGGTAGAATCTTTATCTATGATATTTCCACCTATGCACTATTTGACTCAGGATCCACACATTCTTTTATTTCGCTTTCGCACTCAACAAAAATTTCCCAATAACCTGAACCCTTAGGGTACAATTTATGCGCAGCCTAACCCATGAGTAGAGGCGTCTTATGCTCTACAGTCCTTAGAAATTGCGAAACATCTATGAGTGGAGCCCTATTATCTATCGACCTTATCCCTCTGAATATGGCACACTTTGACGTTATTATTGCTATAGACTAGTTGTCCAAATCTAATTCCAAGATCGACTGTGCTAGAAAGTCTATCACCTTTGTAGAATCCAAAGTTGGGGAGTCTGAGCTCAAGGGAGAAGGAGTTGTTTCACCATCCTATTTTGTATCAGTTGCCAAAGCATGTCGTCTTCTACGGAAAGGATGTCAAGGGTATCTCTGCAGCATCACCTCAACCAAGTCAAAGAATGCCTCGAAGGAAGACATCTCAGTAGTACGTGACTATCCTGAAGTATTTCCAGAAGAGCTACTCGGAATTCCTATCGATCGGGAGATGGAGTTCTCCATCGACCTTATGCCCACAACGCAACCGATTTTCAAAACCCCCTACCGCATGGCACCAACAGAGCTGAAGGAATTAAAGACTCAACTACAAGAACTAATTGAGAAACATTTCATCTGACCTAGCTCATCACCCTGGGGAGCACCAGTTTTATTCGTCAAGAAGAAGGATGGAACTATGCGTCTGTGCATCGACTATGGAGAACTGAACAAAGTTACAATCAAGAACAAATATCCACTGCCCCGCATCGATGACCTATTCAACCAACTGCAAGGAGCCCGAGTATTTTCAAAGATCGATCTGCGTTCAGGATATCATCATTTTAAAGTCAAGACCGAAGATGTTGAGAAGACTGCCTTCCGCACTCGTTATGGCCATTACGAATTTCTAGTCATGCCTTTTGGAGTAACCAATGCCCCAGTAGCTTTCATGGACCTAATGAATCGTATTTTCACCAAGTTTCTCGACGACTTCGTAATCGTATTTATCGACGACATTCTCATCTACTCAAGAGACGAAGAAAAACATGCAGAGCACCTGTCTATCATTCTACAAACCCTGAAGGAGAAGCAGTTATATGCAAAGTTCAGCAAGTGTGAATTTTGGCTAAAGAGTGTTCACTTCCTTGGTCACATCATCGACAAAGACAGCATCTCAGTAGACCCACACAAGATAGAAGCAATCTCAAGCTGGCTGACATCGACATTAGTCACTGAAGTTCGAAGTTTCTTAGGACTCGCTGGTTACTATCGCCGATTCATCCAGGATTTCTCGAAGATCGCCACACCAATGACTTAGCTTACCTGCAAGAAAGAGCCATTCGCATGGACTGAGGAAAGAGAAGGATGCTTCCAAGAATTGAAGAAAAGACTCATCACTGCACCCGTGCTCACACTACCCAGCGTAGAAGAAGGATTTGTTGTCTACAGCGATGCCTCACACAAAGGACTAGGATACGTCTTCATGCAGCAAGGAAAAGTAATTGCTTACGCATCACGACAATTGAAGCCTCATGAAAAGAACTACCCCACGTACGATCTGGACCTTGCAGCAGTGATTTTTGTACTCAAGATATGGCACCACTACCTCTATGGAGTTACCTGTGACGTCTTCACAGACCACAAAAGCTTGAAGTATGTTTTCACCCAGAAGGAGCTGAACCTTAGGCAACGAAGATAGCTGGAGCTCATGAAGGATTTCGACCTCAACATTCAGTACCACCCAGGGAAGGCCAATGTTGCAGCCGATGCCCTCAGCAGGAAGGAAGACCACCCCTACTCAACGCGTCTTGCAATGATTATTGCAGAACCCTCCATCATAGAAGAAATCAAGAACCTCCAAGCTAATGACCCGAAGTAATAGAAAATCCAGTAAAGCGCCAAAGACCAACCAGAAAGTGAATTCACCGTACAAGAAGGCCTCCTCAAGTTTTGAAACCGAATATGTGTACCCAACCTAGAAGAACTCAAGCAGAAGATCATGAACGAAGGGAACAAGTCAAAGTTTGCGATTCACCCCGGAAGATCGAAGATGTACCAAGACCTCAAGAAGTCATACTGGTGGATGGGCATGAAGTAGGATATAGCCAACTACATCGATCGATGCCTCGAATGTCAGCAAGTCAAAGCAGTATGCCAGAAGCTAGCAGGACTACTTCAACCTCTACCGATCTCTAAATGGAAATGGGAAGATATCACGATGGACTATGTCGTAGGATTCCCTCGAACCTTCAAAGGAAACAACGCAATATGGGTAATAGTCGACCGCCTCACCAAGTCAACTCACTTCATCCCAATCAAGAACACGTATTCAATGGATCAGATGGCAGCAACCTACCTACGAGAGATCATCCGACTGCACGGTATGCCTGTTTCAATCACATCCGATAAAGACCCCCATTTTGTATCTAGATTCTGGAAGTCGCTTCAGAAAGCAATGGGAACAGCCTTGAACTTTAGCACCGCCTTTCACCCTCAAACTGACGGCCAATCAGAAAGGACGATTCAGACATTAGAAGACCTTCTTCTAGCATGCACTTTGGAATTCCAAGGAAGCTGAGAAGAACATCTACCATTAGCAGAATTCGCTTACAACAACAGCTACCAAGCAAGCATCCAGATGTCACCATTCGAAGCATTGTACGGCAGGAAATGCAGATCGCCAGCATGTTGGACGGAAGTTGGGGAAGAAGTACCCACGGGACCATAAATTGTGCAGGAAACCACTGAGACGATCAAGCTTATTCAATACAAGTTGAAGATAGCCCAGGACCGACAGAAGAGCTATGCTAACACACGACGAAGGGAGTTGGAATTTTAGGAAGGAGACAAGGTGTTCTTGAAGGTATCACCCATGAAGGGCGTCATCAGATTCGGAAAAAGAGAAAAACTTAACCCCCACTACATCGGACCTTTCGAGATCCTTGAGAGGATCGGACCAATCGCCTACTGATTAGCACTCACCCCAGAGTTAGCCAATGTCCACGATGTATTTTATATATCTATGCTTCGAAAGTATGTATCAGACCCTACGCACATTCTAGTTCAACCAACCGCCGAGATCGAAAGAAACCTAGAATATGAAGAGCGACTTGTTCGAATCATGAATCGGCAAGAAAAACGGCTCAGAAACAAAGTCATTCCACTCGTCAAAGTTTGGTGGGAGAACCAATCAGGGAACGAAGTCACGTGGGAGAAAGAGAGCGATATACGTCTAAAATATCCACAACTATTTGACTAAGGTATAAAATCTATCCCTTCAAATTCTTACACAATTCATTTAAGTTTGAGAGACAAAACTTCTTAAGGTGGGGAGGATGTGAGGCCCCGACTCTAATAAATGAATTAAATGAAGTTTATTTTATTTTCTAGAATTTTTAAGATTTCATTTAAAGCTAAATAGAAATAATAAAGCAAGATCCATGTTCAATGAAAATATATAAGGCTTGAATTAGGCTAAGAGCCCAAGAATATAGAAAAGAGGAGTTAGAAAGAGCTAGGGAACCCAGCAAAAAAGCTATCCGAAACCTCCAGACCGGACCAGCCCAGGTTGGCCCAGCCGACCCGCCTGGACCCGCACTGCGAAACCGGCTGCGCGGCAGTCTACCGGATGTCAGGGCCACATCCCATCTGGACTGATCCGCCACCTGACTTGATAGGACAACACGTTGCAGGTTGTCCCAGGTTGTAGACTGTTAGGTCAGGTGCTCAGACCTGACCCAGATGGGACAACACCCTGAGCCGTTCGGCCAGGTTAAGGAAGGGTCCAATCAGCAATTAATGATACCAACTACCACCTCCGGACCTCTATATAAGCATTCCATTTCCAAGCATTCAAGTCTCACCAGACATTTCTCCCAAGCATTCATTCTAGAGTGAGAAAGTTATTTTCTGGACTCTCCATTGTTCGATCGACCTCCTTGTTCTTAGCCGACCAGTCCTCACTTCTCCAGACTTCTCCAAAAGGCCTTCGGATCACTGTTCCACCCGGTCCAGACCAGCATTTCCGGACAAACCTTAGCTTGGCAAGACCCTTGCCAGATCAGGAGCCACTCAAGTATATCGTAAGTTCTTCGGTTTATTAGCTTAACCTTATGTTTCTACTCGGCAAGTCCATTAAAGGACTTAGCCACACTCTAATCAGTTCGGCAGACTACCCTTAGCTCTGCGGGAGCACTCCACCTTAGCATCTCAGTTCGGCACTAAGCCAAATAAGTCTGGATTATTCCTTGGACTCTCCGACTGAACTTACTTTAGCTCGACACATTTGCCCGGACCTACACAGTACATTACTTGTTCCTTTTTATGCACTGCCGACCTCCCCTATACCGGAGCTCTGCTGCTCGGCAGAATGGACGGTCCGCCATTTCTTATACTTACCTATTTTAGCTCGGCTTTACACCATTTTGTTTAGATAATTAGTCTTTTGAGCTCATAATCACCTTGTCAACATTTTCGACCAATCGTTAAACCGAACCACTCAATCCCCGCACTGCCTTAGCTCGGCAGCCCTTCTGGCTGTTCGGCAGACTTACTGCTCAGCCAGCTCATAGCTCGGCAGGAGTCCATAGCTCGGCAAACCTTTAGCCCAGCACTCTGCCAGCTCGACAGCGCTCTGCTCGGCTAGCTCTTAGCCCGGCAGAATATTTAGACCGGCAACCCTCTGCTCGTCTGTACGGCAAACCAGAGAAGAATGCTTAAGTATATAGCCGTAGCTCGGCAATGGACCCTTCAGTTCAGAATGCCTCCGGATCAACCATTTTATAGTTTCCCGAACTGAGTCAGTCGGCCACTGTCCTCCGGACAGAAGGCCTTCAGCCAGTAGCTCTGCTAGCCGACCAGTGGCAATTCAGCCATGTCTGGTCTGACAAGTGGCAATTCGGCCATGTCTGGTCCGACAAGCTCAGCTCGGCAGAACAGTATCAATTATGTGGCAATTGCAATAAAGCTTAGAAATGATGTTTCAAAGGCTATCTTTGGCAGATTTGAGGATTTAAAGTTAGTGGAAGGAACATTCCAAGGATTAAGGTGAATCTCTATATACCTTTGTTACTCGTATGGCTTTTAAATATGCTAATCATTTGCAAATATACTAATTATGCTAATGAGCATTCACTCTACTATATTGTCTCTTCACAAAAAGGAAAATGGCATGTACTCTCTTTTATTACCATGGATTGGCAAAATAGGAAAAATGTTTTATGATTGAACGACATGAACGGTGACACAGTAGCTCGCCGCCGGGGGCGGAGTCAGAAACCGATGAGGAGGAAGAAATAAGGGATCAATAGCCAGATTGATCACAGTGATATCATGACTCTGCATTTATGCTATCTGGGGTAGCTCCCCAGGGATTACTGGTACCGTGAAGAGCAGCATGATAAAATCATGTCGGAATATCGAAATGAATATGGTAATGAACATGCAAACAAAAGTAAGCTATGCGCTGAAGGACAATGAGAAGGCCATAGGCTTGACTTGGCAAAATCATATACAACTACAGGTTTTATGCTAATAAGCCTTCACACATTATGTTCAAAAAGAAAAGGGAAGATTGTTTTGATAACACGTTGTTTATCCATGGAAACTTGTAGCCTTGGTATATTTTGATTCATTCTAGCTTTATGCTTATGCGTTTTCTAAAACTCTTTTCAGGTATCGAGAAGGATTAGCTTGGAGCTTAGCCTTTTTATTGCACCACCATTTTATTATATCCCTCTTCGATGTATCTCTTATTGTAGAGGCGGTTTATGAGCCTCCTTTTTGATGTATTATTCAAAAAGCATTAATGAAATTATCACACTGGGTATTGTTCAGCGCTTCCGCTATCATATTATTGTGAAAATCCCTAAACTCATTATTTGTAGGCCTTTGCGAGCTTGCTCGTTGGCCGTTCATGGACCCCGTTTAGGGTTGGGTCGTGACAGTCTGTGTCATTGGCTTTGACCACTGAGATGGACCGTGCCGAGCAGTGATAACCCATTCTATCTGACGATTAGCAAGTATGCCCTTTGTCGACATCCCGTATGCGTGACACATACCGTGGATGGTTCATACCAAATACCCCTTGCGCACATTGTAATTTGATAGGGTTGTGTTTTGATGATGTCTTGAATGTGTGATCAATATGTTTAAGATGCATGGCTTAAGCTCTTAAATTGAGTAGGGAGGAATGGTTTCCAATATGTATGCATGATCAAACTATGGGTTACAAGATGAATCGAGATGTATAGGATGTGTGTTGGTAAAAGAAGCATGTGTAAGTTGATATATGCATTGTGTATACATGAAGATCTTGTAAGGATACACATGATGTAAATTCATCTCTTGAACTATGAAATGATTTGGGTTGAAGTAGAATTGACCTTAATGAAGAAAATTCATGCACCTAAGTTAGAGAATTCACCTAAGTTAGTGAATTGATAATCAAGTAACAATAGGTGTCATATGGCCAATCTAAGAAGATCAAAATAATTCCCAAGACCTCCTAAAGTATCTAAAACATGAATTTCCGGTAGTTAGAAGTGCTATTCCTGATAGACCATAAGGTAAAAGAAGGAAACAATATGTTCTGGGATTTCCCGGGGTTTTTGGAGCCTTTCCCAGGGTTTTGGGAGCCTTTTCCGGGGTTTGATTAGATCCATCGGCCTATAAGCCGGTCCTTCTACCGGCCATGCCATTCCTGGCATTTATCAGAGTATTCCCGGGGTTTTTGGAAGCTTTCCCAGGGTTTATCTGCTGTTTTGCGAATTGCAAAAATTGCAATTTCAATTGTGGAACATTGAATTGTTTTTACCTCTCGAATCTTCCTGGAATTTGAATTCAAGGTGTAAGGATCAATTCCTTGACAAATCGGATACAAAACTTCTTAAAATTAAATCATAGCAATTGTTTTGGATTGTTTCCAAAAATAGGTTCTGCGTTTTTCCTATCAGACAAAAGGTGGGTTTCTATTTTTGTGAGTATGGCCTGACGTCTGCTCTGAATTCTTCAGAGTACACAGATTGCCTATTACCTCACTGACACGTTGCGTGTTTGAAAAAATTCACTCGTTGGTTGCATTGTGAAAAGAGCTGCTGATAAGATATAGTGTAAAAATAGAGGGCATCCAAGGAGCAGGAGAGGGGAATCGAGTAAGGGGTTTAGGGACTCTCCTAAGGGAGAAATATGTGGGCTGAAGAGCGACAGAGAGAACTGATAGCATACACGATAGAGAACAGGGTGAGAGCAAGGGAGTTCTAGATTTTTCTAAGGCATTAGAAGGGAACCGAGAGAGAGGGTAGTCAGGGAGATAGAGGAGTCGAGAGAGAGAGAGGAGAGCAGATCAGAGTGTGTGCAGATATCAGTGGTGAGAAAGGAGCTTAGTTAGTCTGACATTGCGAGTATAAGAGAAGGAAAAGTTGAGAGAGCATCTGGGGCTGAGATCAGTCGAGCAAAGAGTCAGGAGCAAGCCAAAGCATTGGTTAAAGGTTACTACAGATCATCTCATAGTTCACCAAGTCATCCGGTAGGAACAAAAGTTAGTGAGCTCTCTCCCCTCATTATTTCACACTAACTGACATACTATCTAAACCCCTAGAATACACAACAGTTAGTATTACTTCCCACTAGTATTTTGAAAAAACCAGTCGGCAAATTTTTGCTTCCTCTTGCTCCATTATCACTCATACCTTGTGCTTCACTTGTAAACCATTTTGATAGGTGTTAAGGAAAATAGTAGGGTCTCTCTTCACATTCACCATCTCTCTTCACTAATCTTTCAATGACATATCATTAATGTGTTGTAGATAACATTTTCAAGCTTAACCTCACTCTTACAATGGCATATCTTTCTATATGGCTCTAAGCTTGAAATGGTGATTTGTGGTGTCTCAAAAGCCACGACGACGACAACAAGAATCCGATTTCTATGAAGGAATAGGTTCGACAAGCCACAACTACGGCCACCAATTATCGAAATCGAGGAATAAGAAGCCAAATCACCACCATAGTTATCGAAGAAACTCATTTACACTCTAAGAATAAGGAACTCGAAACAGTTCACTAAGCTAGAATAAGAATCACCACTACCACCTAGAGGATACTACCAGAACAAACAAGTCCAATACCCACAAGATCTTCTAATAGATGCCAAGACAGGCTCGAAAGTCACTGCAATATAGACAGGAATTTGCTCAAAATTTTAAAAGAACAACAACAAGACCAACTCGAAGGAGTAGACACCACAAATTTCCAAACTATTTTATTAATTCGAGTTATAAAAACTTATTGTTTTATGAGATCCATGCAATGCACACACATTCAATGCCTAGATACACATGCCATGCATCCTAAATACAATCCCCAAGAGCTACGCAAAAGAAACAATGCGCCCATTGAGACTAAAAGTCTCTCCAAAGTCCTAGGTAAATCAGAACGAGCGCTCTGATACCAACTGTAACACTCCCAAATTTTGAAACATATTTTTTTTTGAAATAGAAATAAGGAGTGTTAATGGGTAACGAGTATCAATAATAAAGGTGAAACAACTAACATTCACAATACGCTACCCATCACACACTAACTATTACAATACACGCCTGCACTACTATGATACAAATAAAGGAGGCCAATAGGGTTTTATAACATAACCCTTTACAACAATGCCTCAACTAAACGAAAAGAGCCAAAATGAGATTTTATATGGTAACCCCGTACAAGGTGGCCAACAGAAAATAAAAA
>NMUG010010613.1:0-10898 GCA_002855965.1 Monotropa hypopitys
AATCGATGCAACAGCACTGTAACTTGCCAATCCGTCCACTGTAACCTGAGGTGCATCGATGCACCTAGGTGTTGCATCGATGCAAGCATGCAAACTTTGACAGAAGAGATGTGCAGAAGCCATCCAAGTGAACCATTCATTCATTCCTCATTCTTTCTTCATCCAAAGTGTGTCCAAGGCAACATATGCTCATCCAAACAATTCAACGGCGTCAAAAGTGTACATTATCACTGGTTCAATCTGAAACACCACAAAAACTACCAACGCGCACATCACGATATAAATAGGCCAATTAGCAATGAAAGTACGTAAGAAAGAAGCAGAATTAGCCTAGCAAAATACAATTTCATAGGCTAATCACACCGACCGACCGAAGCTCTTGGTCATCCCTTACTGGTAGGCTGCTATCTTGATCCTTGTCGTGTCTCTCTTGTCTTCGGCAAGGTCTAAGTCTTTGTCCATTGCCGCACTGTTTGAGGCTTCGTCACATGACCGAGTTCTGATGGTCGGCAGTCCTGCTTGAAGTGGCATTATGGCTTCCATGCCGAAGGCGAGTGAGAAGAGAGTTTGTCTCGTCGACCATCAAGGAGTTGTTTGGTAGGCCAAAGGACACTATGCAGCTCTTCGACCCATCTACCCTTAGTCACCTGAAGCCTCTTCTTGATTCCTCTCTCGATTGTTTTGTTTGATGCTTCGGCTTGTCCATTGCCCTATGGGTAATGGGGAGTAGAGTTGTAGAACATGATTCTGTGCTCAATGCAGAAGTTGGTGAATAGATCTCCTACAAATTAAGTGTCGTTGTTCGAGATAAAGGCATAAGGAATATCTAAGCGAGAGACTATATTTATCCAAGCGAAACACCTGGCGTCTTTGTCCTCTATGGTGACCAGTGGTGACACACCCGTTCCATTTGTTATAAATCAATTTATTTATTTAAACCAATAATCGAATATGGGAAATAGAGAATGTAGTAATACAATGGGATATTAGGTGACTAATTAAGCCTAAAGGGTTAAATTAGGGAATAATATATAAGTATAGGGTGCCTAGGCATATTTGGATCATGGCATGAGTGTAAATGGGTTTAATGAGGAAGGGTATTATGGTAAAGGGGGATAAAAACCTGATTTTGGTGAAGGGTAGGGGTTGTTCTTACCATTTTGCATTATGTAAGGATGGAGAGGGAGAGAGCATTGTATAGAGAGAAGAAGAAGACTAGGGAAGACTTGGATTCCTAGGAAGTTTCTCTACACAACAATCAAGCATCAAGTTAGTAACACTCTCCTTAAATTTCGTAGTCAAATTCATAGAAACGGCTAGTGCATAGGCCAGGTTTTCAAGAGGTAAATATCCGGTCTCTGCACTGATGAGGGACTTACTAAAGAAGTAAACTGGTAGTTTCTCTTTCCCTTCTTGCCTAACCAATGTCGAGCTAATGGCATGTGGGGGTGATGGCCAAGTATAGGAAAAGCTCTTTCCCCGACATGGATTTGGTGAGTAGTGGTGTCGACTAAAGGTAAGATTTTAGACTACCGAGGGCCTCTATGCATTGATCATTCCACTCAAAGTGTCATTGATTGTTCTTTCTCAGGACTTCGTAGAAAGGTCGGCACTTGTACGAAGACCGGGTTGATGAATCGACTAAGGGCCGCTACCATGCCAGCCAACTTCTAGACATCTTTCAAGGTTCTTGGCTCCTCTAACTGCTGAATGGATGAAACCTGAGATGGGTAGGCCTCAATGCCTCGGCATGTCACCAAGTATCCCAAGAACTTTCCAGAACTGACACCGAAGGCACACTTTGAAGTAATGAGGCGAAGCTTGTATTCCTTCAAGATGTTAAAGATAGTTTATAAGTCAGCAAGATGGCAGTCTTCGATCCTACTCTTGACCACCATGACATCTATGTAAGCCTCCATAGTGTCGTCGAGATGAGCGTTGAACATCTTGGTGATCATCCATTGATAAGTAGCTTCGATATTTTTGAGGTCGAAGGGCATCACACGGTAATAGAACAATCTGCGAGGGGTGATGAATGTCGTATTTTATTGGTCCGAGACGAACATGGCTATTTGATGGTACCCCCGGTAAGCATCCATGAAACTCATCCAGGGGTGTCCGGCCATTGAGTCAACCCATTTGTCGATTCTCGACAAAGGGAAGCTATCATTTGGGCAGGCACTATTGAGGTTTGTGTAATCTACACAGACCCTCCATTTTTCGGTCTTCTTCTTCACCACTATAGTGTTGGCCAACCAAGTGGGGTACTGGACCTCTCTGATCACATGGGCTTCTGATAGTCGGTCAACTTCCTCGATGATAGCTTCTATATGAATTGTTGCCGACCGTATGGGTTTTTGAACCATCGGTTTTGAGTCCGACCGAACGTTGAGATGGTGGGTGATGAAACTTGGATCCACCTCCAACATCTCGTATAGGGTCCAAGAAAATACCTCCATGTTGCTCTTCAACAGATCCACCCTTTTTGTCCGTTCGGTTTTGGTAAGAGATTAATCGATAAGAAAGAAGCACTTCGGGTCATTTACGCTTAGAGGTACAGTAACAAGGTCCTCTATGGCTCGGTCTGAGGCACTTGTACCGATGTCCTCTCACATACACTGGTCTGGAACCTCCACCTAGTGCACCTGTTCGGGAGTTACCCTACCTTTGACTACAGTGATATAACACTCCTTCGACGCCATCTGGTCTCCCCGGATCTCTTCTACTCCCTGGTTGTCAATGAATTTGATAACCTGGTAGTATGTGGAGGTCACTCCCTTTATGTTGTGGACCCATGTTTGGACCAAAATAGCATTATAGGGGGAAGGGACATCGACCACCATGAACTCAACGCCGCTTGATACCGAACCGATGAGGATAACTATTTTTTCAAACGGCCAGACAGAAGCCGCGTTGAACCCCACTAGTGGTACATCGGTCGGTTGTAGGTCTTTGGGCTTTTATTCCGTCTTCTTGGACAAGACATAGTACATCACGTTAGCGAAGCTGT
This sequence comes from Monotropa hypopitys, assembly GCA_002855965.1. NCBI lineage: Eukaryota > Viridiplantae > Streptophyta > Magnoliopsida > Ericales > Ericaceae > Monotropa > Monotropa hypopitys. The sequence continues at coordinate 3,011 of NMUG010010613.1, forward strand.
CGAGGTCGATCAGTACTCTTCAAACATTGTAGCTGTCGACTTGGAGTGTTACGATCAAGGCATCATCATGGGGGTGTTGCACCCTGTGAGATTCCCATGTCGGTAAATGATATTGTATACATGGAGTCAAGCTTGGCTTTCTTTGTACCTAGCTGCACTGACATTACTTCCCGCCAGGTAATTTGTTCCAGTTCCGCCATTAGGCAGTCTTCTTGCTGCCGATCCACCATGTCATGAATGATGTTGATGGTTCTGAGCTCCTCCCTTGGGACCTATCTAACGGGCCTTATACCAATCTTTTCCTCGTCGATATAAGGACCGAGGTGTCCAATCGTCACTATCTTCTCAATGAAATCCTTGAATGCTCGGCAGATTGTGGTTAGGTGCCCCTTCTCCCTATGGTAGGAGCACCAGTATCTATCATTGCCCTTCCTGGGGACTCCTAGTCTTCTTTCTGGCCATTTGAAAATAGCTCGTTCTCAATCTTCCTCAAAAGGATGTAAATGGGCTCTTTTAACACTATAATGTGAGCCACGAATTCGTACGTCTTTGGGGCTCGGCGCTCCCTGTCGGTACCATATTCGTTTCCTTTCTCTTTTCCTCTCTAGTACTTCTGCCATGATGACCGGAGCGGTGGTCAGGTTTGGTTTCGGCTTTGCTCCTTTCTTCTTTGGCCTCTTCTAGTTTTGCATGGAACTCAAACCTGGCCATCAGCTCATTCATGGAGAACGGGGGAAACAATATGAGATCTTCAAACTCCCAGTTGTTATGATCCAGGCCAAGTTTGAATGAGGTAATGACGATCTTTTGGTCGCAATTCTCAATCTCATTATAGTGGTCCCAATACCGGGTTGCGTACTGACGGGGTGATTCTGATCTCACTCTCCGAAGGCCGAGGAGGGAATCTACCTCTTTATTTACCTTGGAGCTAGTGATGAAATGTTCCACGAATGCCGTAAAGAGATCCTTCTAGGAAGTGATGGGTCACGTCGGCAGTTAGTCGAAACAGAGCAGTCCAACTTCTCCCAGACTGGATAGGAACAATTTGTACATCAGTGCATCGTCTCCAAAGTAGAGAGACATCATATGCCAAAAATAGACGATATGAGTGTAGGAGTCCATCTTGGGATCATATTTATTGAATTTGGGGCCGAGAAGCCTGTGGGGGAGGGGCTCGTGGCCTCAATCTCTAGTAAAAATGGGATGTAGGTCAGTCTTTCGTGTCGGTGCTACTCATCCTGCTATGCTAGCCGGACCTCTGCCCTGAGTCTCTAAGTGACCTCTTATTTTGATCGTGGAGCTCGGTTGTCTCTGTAGTTGCTCCGTCGGTGGTCCCTAAACGGAGATGGCTCTTGCCCTGTGCTTGGCTGGGGTCTTTCTGTCGGCACTACTGCGTTTGGATTGAGTCGATAAAAAATGGACAGCCTCTAGATTTCCACCGAATGCTCGTCTCTGTGCCAGCCAAGCGAGAGACACTACCTAATGCGACGGTCCTCGTTTCCACCTCTCCAGGCAGAGATTTCGTCTTCCCTCCTACCGAGGCAATTAAGAGATGACACTCTTTTGCCATCGGATGGCCTGCTCCCTGCCACAACCCGTCCCGGAATACGACATAAATGGTCATCTGGCTACAGAATCGTGACTGAAACAAAGCATCAAAGTAATCCAAATGATCTAATTGGCTCATCATCTAATAACATCTATCTAATACAGCGGAAGCACCAATTTAAAATTTCCATCGTACCTCAATGAAATGACATAATAGTATCACAAAACCAACTACAAGGTCTAACCAAACTCCATAAGTACTACCCAAGTCTCACAACTATCATATGTAAGAAGAGTCTCAAATTAATTGGCAACAACTGAATTATAAATAAATAAACATAAATCTCCGTAAGGAGTGCCATCCTCCAACTCTCTCTAGACATATTGCATGGCGGCCTAGCTTGGAGTGAAACCCGCTAATCATTATGACCTGGATATAAATTACCAAAATAACCAACAGCAAAAGATATCCAGGAGTGTCAGATACAACAATCGATATATGCAAATTGACACGTAACAGATATCAAGTAACCACAGAAACCAAAGGGGTTCTGTCTCTCCCCAATCATTAAGTATAACAATCAACAACTCATCATATAACCATGCAAGTCTCTAACATCTTATACAATTTCGTACCCAAAGTACATCTTTCTTGTAGTTTATTGACATGTCAATTAATCTTTCTCATGATCTCAATATCATTAAGCAAGGACGTCGCACTTGCTAAGGGCGAACCAATCAAGCCCTAACCCCTACTCGGCCTAATAGCTTATCAAAAGCATGCCATCGGGGTGATTTCATATTACACTTATACTCGGCCTAACAGCTTATCAAAAGCATGCCCAGATTATTTCATAACTTTCTTCTTTAATTCACATTGCCATTACTTGAAATCACAAAACATGGAAAATAGATATCACTAAAACAAGAAATACATCGCAATTTAAAATAGATCACAGTCCTAAACCAGAAAAATAGATAGCAATATCAACGTCTTCACGAATTCTTATATGCATATATCAAGGAAAAACGTCTACGAGAAATAATAAATAGTAGAAAACATAGATGTACTACACCAGTCTGAGAAACTCGGTCTAAACTAGAAATAATAAATCATAGAAATCGCATAAAATTAGAAATCGTAGAACTGAGAAATTGCAGAAATCGCAGAAATAATAAATCATGTAACTAAAACACATTTGCATCACACTCTAAACCAGAATCAAGAAATTATAAAACCAAAAATCACAGAAATTACAAAAAACACATACCTAAACCAGAAATCGCAGAAAACATATTTGTATCATAGTCTAGAAAACTGTGGGTGGGAATTTTGCGATCACCCTTGAACTTGTCCTAAAATGCCAGGTGGAATGCTGATGTTGACTTCCTCGCAAATTCTGACTATCCAGAATTACTTCTGCAAAACAGAATGAAACTAAGGGACCCCCTCCCTTCTACTCAGGAGGCACTCCGACGATCAAGTTAATATCTAGAAGAATATAACTTGAATGAAGACTGAAATCTAGAGAGAAATCAGTAACGAGAGTTTACGTACCTTTGAGATATCTTCTGCCTTTGTATTTATACTGTCCCTCTTCCTTTATTGCTTGGGTCCCACCTTTCATAAACTAAGTTTTTGAATGGTGGGGTCTGACTGTATATTCCTCATTTTCTATCTTATGTGGGTCATATAATATGTCAAATGGCCAGTGGGCCCCTTATGTTTCCACTTTATCTATATTATTGGCTTTACTGAATCTTCTTTTTATCACTTCATATATTATTATTTTTTACTTTTTATGCGTATCATTCTTTCTGAGATTTGCTTAATGATTGGAACTATATTCCAATCATTAAGTAGATACAAACTTTCAGCTATGATCAGATTTCTTTCTTCTTTTTTATGTTAATTCTTTATACAACTTAATATAATATTCTATTTCGACTTCTTTACCGAAATTAATATTATATTCCCGAGCTCTAATCCTGCTCGGGATACAATTCTGTAACGTATTGCCATAAATAATTCTGTTTATCCTGGATATCTTCTTTCTTAAATTTAACTTCACTCTTAGATAAAACTCATTCAGATCGTCATTTTCGACCAATTTTCCGAAGTGCAAAATCTTTGCCCGAGCTGAATTTCAGCTCGGGGGGTTCCGTTGAAAAATGTCATTTATCTCGTTCTTTTCTGTACAGAATTAATTTATGCGCGGGACAGATTAATTCTGTGCGGGAAAGAACATTTAAAGCATATAAACTATCTTTTAATCATTCTTATTGTTGCATTTTTACGTTTTTGTCCTTACATTTATTTTTACCTACCACAAAAGCCCCCCAGCTTTGCCCAGGATTTATGCCAAGCACAAAAGACTGGGGGAAGCTGCCTTATTTTTGTAATTAAATATGCGCTTTATTATTTTTCGTTTTACATTCCTTAAAATATTATTTAAGGCAAAACGACGGTATAATTTTACGTTTTTCGAGATGTCGTGTCAGGCGCATTAACTATCCACTTAATGGTTACCGCCTTAAATTACCTTGTTTGAATCAATATTTTTGAAATTTCCAATTAAATTCCCTATATAAAGCAATCTTCTTACATATCTTTATTCGTTCATTTGTTTTTTCTAAAAACTTCTGTGTCTTTCTAACATTCTTCGTCTTCCTTCCTTCTGTAAGTTCTAGGGTTTTTATAAAAAATTTCCTCTTCCCACTCATTTCCATGGGCGTCTTTAGAAACTGGTGTAATACTCCAGAAAGAATGGAGCAATTTCGCCGGATGTACAACATCCCAGATGATGTTGCCACTGAATTAGCTGTTGTTGATCACGATAAGCGTGAAAAACACGATAAGAATACCATTTATTTTCCTTTGTTTCAGATAATTGAAGGGGGAATTAGATTTCCCCTTCATCGTCTGTTTCGAACTGTCATGCGTCGTTGGAATCTTCTTCCAATTCAAGTTTCTCCCAATGTTGTCCGAATGATAATGAGCGTAGCTGAGATCAATCGTCGTTTGGGCACAAATCTAGGGTATAATGATATTATACACCATTATACCCTCTGCCATACTAAGGACCACCTTACTTATTACGTCAAAGCTCGTCCCAATCGTATGACCCTTATCGACATGCTGCCAGATTCGTCTAGGGTGCTGACGAAGACTATCTTATCGTTACGGGGAATTGGGAGCACTCTGCCGATGAAAATCCTGTCATATACCTTCCAGACAGATCTGGCAGACCCTGTTAGTTTTCAACTTAATCTCTGTTTATTTTTTATTTTTTTATCTTTATTTTACTAACCCTAAAAAAAATTTTAAATGCAGATGACAATGTCAATCCGCGCAGCAATCAAAGTCACTATGGAATAAATCTTGCAGATTTGAGGGTTGTTCAGTACTGTCAAAACAGGCAGTGCTACAGCTTGCTTGATTATACTCCTTGGTATAGGGGGTATAAATATAGACAGATTTCCATTGCTCAACATCCTATTCCAACAGGTATTTCTATTCCCCCTATATCTTCTCTAGCAGGTTCTTCTTCCCAACCTGGACCTTCTACTTTCCGAGTTAACCAACCTCTGGTTGATCCCATTGATGAGGAAATAGACCAAACCACCTATTCTCCTCATCCTGAACCTCAAGATTCCTTTGAGCAAATTTTGTTGATAATCCCGAGCACTCTCCTTCTCTAGAAATTATCGGAGAAAACCCAAATTCTTCTTCTTCATCTTCTGGATACAGTCCAGATTCTGAGCCTATAGAGATGAATCCCAAGGACTTTGATGTATGCAACATTGCCTATAGAAAAGTAATAAAAATACAACCAATTTACCTCCTGTTATTCCACCTCCTACTACAATTCTTTCCACACAACTTCCTACTATCCCTCCTCTTCCCAAAGCTCCAATTCTTCTTACCTTTACTACTGCTGACATTATCTCTACCTCTGCCCCTTTGACATCTACCACTCCTCTTCCTACTGCTTCTTCTGGCTCTGAGCATGAGCCATTAATTATTCGTCGTCATTTAAAAAGGTTTCTCCCTACAACTGAAAGCATTCCCATTGCTCCAAAGAAATTAAAAAATAACAAAGGGAAGGAAAAGGGGGTTGTCAAACAGAAATGGCAGCCTACACTGGAATGGGAAGGGAGAGCTGTTCTAGAAAATGACATTATCATGAACCCCAAGGTTTCAATATCAATTGCCAACTCTCTTCTCCTTCCTAAAGACATGGAGGCTGAATCTACCTCTTCTTTTGGGACTCTGCTATCTTCTGCTTTGGCTAACTCTTTCAAGGTAAATTACTTTCTAAATTCAATTTTATTTTCTTATGCCCTTAACATATCTGACTAGACATTTCTCTTTTTAGGCTTGCCAAAAGTTATACGCCACTGCTCAGAAGGGTGTGCGTCTTGAGGCCAGTAACAATCAATTAGAGAGGAACTTGGAAACTGCTTTGGTTAACTCCAAGAAGTTTCAAGACAAGCTTACTTGGTCTGAGGGGAAACTTTCTACTGTCAGAGTGGAAGCTGAAGCAGCAACAAAAGAAGTTGAAGCGGTGAAGCAGGAAAAACAAGAGGCTCAGTCTATGGTGCAGACTTTGACTGTTGAGGTGAAGAATTATAGGGATCTTCTGGATGAAGAGAGGAAACACTCTCTTTCAATTCAAGAACAAGGATCTATTCTTCAGGAGAACCTAAATTCAAGCCTTGCTGATGTTGATAGGCTAACTGCAGATATTCAAGTCTTGACAGTAGAGAAACAAAAAGAGAAAGCTAAAAAGGAAGGATTTTCTGATGCCAGGGAGATGTTTATTGGTCAAATTCCAAAATTTACCAATACTTTCTTTAGGGATGGATGGCACGCAGCCCTTAGACATTTAGGGACTCCCGAAGATTCCCCAATGTTTCAAGATATGCCCCTCCCCTTCCCTGGGGTTATTCCTGCACCTCCTCCCTCCATTGAAGAAGGTCCATCTAATGCTGATCAAACTTCTACTGACCCTCCAGCTACAAATCAAGTAACCACTGCTGGAACTGCAGCCCAAGATGGAGCTGCTAATATTGAAGAAAATCCTACTCTTCCTTCTTCTGACAAAAATGTTGCCCCTTCTGTTTAGGGTTGTTTAATTTGGTTGCTGTTTTTATCTGTATGAACCTTATTTTCTTCCTTTCTTTGGTTATACAATGAAGTTCTTAATTCTGCTATAATTTTTCTTTGTTAAATCACTACTTTTGATTGCTAAAATTCTTCTGCAAATCAATACTTTTACATAATGAAAGATGATAAAATTGGTTTTCCAAAAAATCATACCTCAATGTTTTTGAATCAGCATCTTTGTTACTTGCATCTTTCTTGCCTCTTTGAATCGTTCTTCATATCTTGCAATCATTTCTTCAATTTTGCTTACTTTGTCATTCTGTAGATCCTTTGTTCTTTCTGTTTTGAGTAAATGCTAAGCTTCTCACCCTTTGCACTTACTCGGGAAGATAATTCCATCATCTGTCATGGGCTTGCTCTCACCTCAGGACATTTGATAAGAAAAATAACCCCAAACTTTCTTGTTTGAATACTTGTTAGATTTCTCATCTTTTACAAGTTTCAGGAAGACAATTCTGTTCTAACATAGGCTTGCTCTCACCTTTGTTATTGAACAGTAAAGTAGCCCTTTTCTTTCTGTTTTGAGCATTGAATACTGGACTTCTCATCCATATGTATTCAGCTCGGGAAGACTTTTTGTCACAAACTTTAAAAAGTATGTGTCACAAAGTAGTAGCCCCTTTGTTCTTTCTGTTTTGAGCAAAAATATTGGACTTCTCATCCATATATTTGTGTGCTCGGGAAGACAATTTTGTCACAAACCCTAAGGCATGTGTCACAAAAAAAGTAGCCCCAAATCTTCTGTCTTGTCTTTTTTAATGCTTTTCTTTCTTTATCTCTTTCTCTATCATCTGCCCCCTTGCATGAAATTAAAGTTCATCAAGACTTTCATTGCATGCAATATCTGTAACAATACAAGTAGGATCATTCAAATAAAGGATCAATACAACTACTGATAATACTTTCGTAAATTTAGAGTATTACATATTCTTGGAATCACTTTTCCCTCTAAATCCACCAGTTTATATGATCCTTGTCCTGCCTTTCCAATCACTTTATACGGCCCTTCCCAATTAGGTCTGAGCTTTCCTTCTGTTGGATCTTTCATATTGCCGAGCACTTTTCTTAATACTAGGTCACCAATCTGAACTTCTCTGGGATGTACTTTCTTGTTGTAATACCGAGAGAGTTTAGATTGATAAGCTGCCAACTTCACATATGCTTTTTCTC
>NMUG010010614.1:0-10897 GCA_002855965.1 Monotropa hypopitys
AGTGGACAACATCGGCGGAATTGCCACGATTCGCCCGGATTTTTTTTTGGGATTTTTCGGAGATTCGACTCATTATGACCCTCGTGGTTCAGATTTCGTTAGGCAGACTGATGAGTGTGCTGGTTCTCGGAGACGTTTATATGCTTTTACTTTCATGCTCCTATCAGGATTATTCTTTTCTCGGAGTGATGGTTTATTGGATCTGCGCGTTGCCTTTTGCGTAGACACCGTAATCAACGGTCAATCCATAATTCCGGTAATATTTGAAGAGACTTTCAGAGGCTTGACCCTTTATCATTTTCTACAGGATCTGCAAGTCTGCTGCGGGGTTGAAATTCTTTTCATATGGTTGGCAACCCATTTATTTCGGGGACATTCTTCTCATCTCAGGTGGTTCGTGACTTCCCTTTTTCCTTTCTTAATCGAGCGACATCTTTCTCTGCGATCCATCCCTCAGCATTTCGAGTCTTGGGTTATGGTGTTAGAAAGCATAACTCCTGATACTATTGTTTGGGATATTGGAACTTTCAGTACTCAAGAATTTGCCGTGACTGTTCACGGGTCAGGCTTGTCATTTTTTCCATTAGTTGGACTTTGTGGGGTTGTTCCTTATTTTAGCTGTCGGGTGATCAGGCAATTCGGGCTTCAACAGGGTATTCCTCCATCTTTATCGTCTACCCTGAGAATCAGATATTGCTTTGATTTTACCGATCAGTCACCTCATCCACGCATTATGGAAGCTTCTGCTTTTTGGAATACTCGGGTGAGACTTCCTTCTTCTCAGATATCAGATGCTCCTGGAGTTACTGATACATATTTGGACTGGTTACAATCTGAAATCGATTGGGATATTGCAATCATTCCGAGTTCCCCCGTTCTTTTAGATCCGATTCCTTTGCCCGAATGGATACCTTATTTGGCAAGGTAGATTTCAGGATATTCACTCTAGATGTCCTCTTCTTTTTTACAGCGCATCCAACTGTCTCAGGAGCGGGATCATGCCATACATCAGCTTTCTTGTATCAGGGAAGAGAGAGATTCGCTTCAGAGGGATTTGGGTGATATGTCTCAACGGCTGTTGATCTTGGAGACGACGATGAATTCTTTGCAGAGGGATCTTGGTGATGCCCGGACTTCCGCGAGTTCTACCAGCACTCTATGTGGATTAGAAGAGGCCTTGGCACCATTTTTTCATGCTCATGAGACTCATCTCGATGAGACGGCCTGGCTACACCGTGAGTTATCCCATTCTGAATGTGCTCTAGCAGATGCTCAGGCTCAGATTGATGACTTGGAACATCAAAGAAGTTTATTTCGGGAAGAGATTGATACTCTGACTTCTTCTCGCATTGCTCTTGCTGTTGAGGTGGAAGGCTTACGGACATCCTTAAGTGATGCCCGACAGGAATTGAATGTGGAAAGAGGTATTCACTTCAGGGATATTGAAAGCTTGCAGTCTAGTTTTTGCTTTCTCAATCACCTTTTCCCAAGTGGATATCCGGATGTAGTCCGGATTCAAACTCTTCTTGAGATGTTTCGTGGTTTGATTGATGCTGATATGTCTGGTGTTCGGAGCACAGATGTGTTGTTTGCTCGTTATCGCGAAACTTGTCGAGCCTTGTTGCATCTTTTGGACGACCTTCCGAAGGGGAAGGGTCCCTCTTGATTGTATTCTCCATTCGTCGGCCTCTTAGTTCGCCTTGTTGTTTTTCACTTTCATTTGGAAAGTATTGACGCTTGGATTGTCCTGTATAAATAAACTTTTCCACATTTCGCATAATAATCAAACAAACAATATCATATTCATGAACATTTAAGTCTCTCTGTTAAGAAAAATGTGAACATTAATGTGTAAATGAGATTTGTCAAAAATCAGTCAACAAATGTATTTCGAAAACAAGACTCACTTATTGACCGAAAAATAAAAGACCCGCAACTTGTCCTTTCTTTCCAACTGACTTCCCGATCTTAGCACAAGTCGAAACGCAACTTCACCGTGTTGGGCTCAACTGATTAGAGAGATTCAATTTTTTCATTGCTTGAGAGGACGAGGGTCGAACTATAATCTTTGACAGATGTATCGTCATGATGGTTTTATCTTTCTCACCCAGAAACTTTCCTCTTCCACTTTATCCGTTCCGTCTTCTGATTGGCTGGGAATCTCGTATTTTTCTTCGTCATGGCCCCCTTTCGGGTTTTGACCATGCTGTTTTTTTGTTTTCCCCCTTTCTTTTGCCACAACCCCCTTTCGTGTTTTGACCGTACGGTTTTTTTTATTTTTCCCTTTTTTGCCACGGCCCCCTTTTGGGTTTTGACCGTGCTGGGTCTTTTTGTTTTTCCCCTCTTTTCCACGGCCCCCTTTCGGATTTTGAACATGTTGGGTTCATCCATTTTTTCCGTAACCCCTTTTCAGGTTTTGATCACGCCGGATTTTTCTTTTTCTATTTTTTTTTTTGAAAGGATCGCGATTCAACAAAACAATCATTCTTTTTATCATGATTCCGAAAACTTTTGAGCTTACAATTGCGCTTTGAGAGAAGAAAATATGAGAGACTAGAAAGGTGTTTTTTTGAATTCTCCCCTCTATTGTTTGGAACGAGGAGCTAACGGTCTTTACTGATCATCACATCTTTTGATGATGATTCTTTTGATATGTATTTTTTTTTTACCGTTTTCAACAAAGAATAGAAGGAATATAGAATGAGAAACATAGCACTTTTCTCTTGCTCAAAATTTATCAGAATATCATGATAAAAAGGTAAATGTTTTTGTCAAATTGAGACTATAATCAGCATTTGTTTTACAATTTCCTGCATGTCCTAGGCGTAGTAACGTTTGAGCACATCAGCTTTGAGTGGCTGAGGAAATTCCTGACCATCCATTTCCGTTAAGACTATTGCGCCGCCGGACAGCACTTTGGAAACTATGAACGGACCCTAATAGTTCAGAGCAAATTTCTCTTTGGCCTCTTCTTGTATTGCAACATCCTTTTTAAAACCAGATCACCTTCTCGGAATACTCTTGGACGCACGTGCTTGTTGAAGCTTCTGGCAATTCTTCTTTGATAGTTTTGAGAATGATAAACGGCGGCCAATCGTTTTTCATCAATGATGCTTAATTGGTCATAGCGTGTCTTCATCCATTCTGTATCCTCGGTTGCGGCTTCTATCATGATCCTTAATGAGGGGATCTGAATTTCAGACGGGAGAACAGCTTCATGTTCATATACCAAAGAGTACGTTGTTGCCCCAGTCGAGGTCCGTGCAGTTGTGCGGTATGCCATGAGGGCATATGGTAACTTCTCATGCCAGTCTCGATGAGTATCTGTCATTTTTCGAATGATTCGTTTGATGTTCTTATTAGCTGCTTCCACTGCCCCATTCATCTGTGGGCGATAAATGGTGGAATTTTGATGGCTGATGTCGAATTGTTCACATGACTTTTATATCAGAGAACCATTGAGAATTTTGGCATTGTCAGTTACCAGCATTTCTGGTACACCATAGCGACAGATAATGTTGTTTCTGATGAATAGGGTGACGACCCACTCTGTGACGTGTGAGAAAGATGCAGCCTCCACCCATTTAGTGAAGTAATCAATTGCCACTAGAATGAACTGATAACCGTTCGATGCTTTGGATGAATAGATCCGATTACGTCGATGCCCCAGGCCGAGAAAGGCCACGGTGAGACCATGACTTGAATTTCCTTTGGTGGTGCACGCAGAATATCTCCGTGGATCTGACATTTGTGACACTCTTTTACGTACTTTATGCAATCAGTCTCCATAGTCATCCAGAAATAACCTATGCGCAGGATTTTTCGGAATAGGGCGTGTCCACTCATATGTGGTCCACAAGTCCCTTCATGTACTTCTGTCATCATCTTGTTGGCCATGACGTTGTCTATGCATTGCAAGGGACCATGCATTGACTTCTTGAATAGGACCTTTCCGTACAAGAAGAATTGGGATGCCAGTCTTCGAAGGGTATGCTGGTCATTCAAAATAGCTCCTTTGGGAAATGCCCTAGTCTGCATGTATCGCTTTACATCCCTATAACATGGTTGTTTGTCTTCTTCTTCGGAAATAGATGCACGGTAGGCAGGTGAATCTCTGACCTCAATTTGAATGGCAGGAACCTTTTCTTCATCTGCAAACTGGATGGCAGCAGCGAGTGTAGCCAAAGCATCGGCAAATGAATTTTCTGTTCGCGGTATGTGAAGAAAGTAATCTCCTTGAATTTTGTGCGCAACTCCTTGATCTTCTGATGATAAGGAATCGGCTTGGGGTCTCTGGTCCAGAACGTTTCATTGCTCTGTTGGATGATCAGATCTGAATCTCCATAGACAGCTACTTCAAAGATTTCATATTCAAGGGCCATCTGTAATTCCAGAATACAAGCTTCATATTCTTCCATGTTGTTGGTAATGATCCGAACAATAATTTGGCTGCAGTCGGCAAATGAATTCCTTTGGCGGATATCAGAACTGCCCCAACTCCGGCTCCTTTGAAATTACAGGCCCCATCAAAAAATAGCTTCCATTCTGGTGCGATGCTCTTCTCGTCTGTTTGGGAGAAGAAAATCTCTTCGTCGGGGAATGATGGCTCCATGGGTTGTCCGTCTTCTAGTGGATGTTCTGCCAAATAATCTGCGATGACACTTCCTTTAACCGATTTTTGGGTAGCGAAGACGATATCAAATTCTGACAAGATCATATGCCATCTTGCTACGCGGCTAGAGAGTGTTGGCTTTTCAAACAGATATTTTAGAGGGTCCATTCGGGAGATGAGATACGTCGTATGATGGATCATATAATGCCTGAGTCGGTGAGCAGCCCAAGCTAGTGCGCATCATGTTTTTTCTAAAGCCGAATAATTGTATTCAGAGGCTAGAAATTTCTTGCTCAAATAATAATTGGCTTGCTCTTTATGGCCGTCTTCAGATTATTATCCCAGCATGCACCCCATCGAGTCTTCTAGTACAGTCAGGTACATCAAAAGTGGCTTTTTCGGCCTCGGTGAGACCAGAATTGGAGGACTGAGCAGATAACTTTGAATCTTCTCGAAGGCTTCTTGACAGTCGTCCATCCATTCTTGGGGTTCATTTTTCGCAAAAGTCGATAAATAGAATCGCAAACTTGCATCATTTGGGATATGAATCGACTTATGAAATTTAACTTTCCCAAGAAGGACCGAACTTCTTTGATTCCCTGGGGCTTCGGCATGTTTCAAATGGCTTGGACCTTCAGTGGATCGACCTCGATCCCCTTTTTACTAACTATGAATCCTAACAATTTGCTGGACGTTACTCCGAAGGCGCATTTTGCCGGATTCATCTTTAGTTGGTACTTTCGTAATCTTTCGAATACTCGTTTTAGGTTTATGAGGTGTCCTTGTCGCTGACGAGATTTTACAATCATGTCATCCACATATATTTCTACTTCGTTATGCATCATGTCATGAAAAAGCGTCACCATTGCCTTTTGATATGTCGATCCTTCATTCTTCAGTCCAAATGGCATGACTTGATAAGAGAAGACTCCCCAAGGTGTGAGGAATGCCGTTTTTCTTGGTCTTCTGGCGCTACCCGAATTTGATTGTAGCCCGAGAATCCATCCATAAATGAGAACATTTCGTGACCAGCTGTGTTGTCGACGAGAATGTCTATGTGTGGTAATGGAAAATCATCCTTTGGGCTTGCCTTGTTGAGATCTCGGTAGTCGATGCACATCCGGACCTTCCCGTCTTTCTTTGGGACTGGAACTATATTTGCCAGCCATTCAGGATACTAAACTACTCGGAGAAACCCCGCTTTGAACTATTTGATGACTTCGTCTTTGATTTTGAGACTCCATTTAGGTCGGAGGCTTCGTAGTTTCTGCTTGATGGGTCTCATGATTGGGTCAATTGGAAGTCTGTGTTCTACGATGGACGTATTTAAACCCAGCATGTCTTCGTAAGACCAGGAAAAAACATCCTTGTATGCCTTGAGGATTTCAATGAGTTCTCTTCTTTCATGTTTGTCTAAGTGAGCTCCGATCTTTACTTCCCGTGGTGCCTCTTCAGTCCTCAAATTAATGGTTTCTGTTTCCTCGACATTGGGAGTTTTTTTGTTTTCGTGCTTTTCTATCATTTCTTGAATCTCTTATGGAATTTCATCCCCCGTGCAAATGTCAATCTCAACCCCCAATAAGTCAAAGTTCAGTTCAACGTTGAAATCATATTCTGCTTGTGCTAAGATCGTTTTGTCGTTTGAATCGAAAAGACGAATTTTTGGGTCCTTGAAAGCGATTTTTGATTTACCGTTTCAGTTCATCATTTGTTAATAGAGAGAGATAAATGAACAAAATACGTACATGTTTTATTTGAACCATTTGCAAAACATTAGAAATAACACATTCATACATAAATCCACTCGCCAATACTTCAAATGAAAATTTCAAACAACATTAAACAAGCCGTTTTATTATCTTTTGGTAACAGGTTACCAAAACTTGCGAGCTCTTTCCACTAGATGTGAGATCCAGTGGGCCAGTTTTTCTCCTGGGTAGGCGAGATGAATTGATTCTGATGTTTGACCAGAACTCCCATTGTGTGGAGGGGAGTTGATAACAGCAACCTCAAGATCCTCAAATAATCTGATAAGCCCCTCCATCGGATCATCTTCTTCCTGGAGGAGGAAACTAGGAATTGAACAGTCAAGAGTAAGCTATTCTCCTTTATCTTTGCTTTCTTCTTGGACAAAGCCAACTGATATGAAACTTGCTCGGATATGTGGGATGAGCATGGTCTTCTCTCTGGAATTCTTTTTGAGGATAGCCATTTGTTTTTCTTCCTCCCAGGTCGGGTGATAGCCCAGTCCGAAAGTATGCGTTTGAGAGGGTATTTTTCTTGGTTCAGTTCCTCCCTGGAGGTTGGCCCCCAGGCCTTCCCCTCTTTTGAAACCATTCTGATACAGACACTGGGCCACCATTCGCGTGTTTCTGGAGAATTCTGACGGGATGACTTCATGCATATTGTCTCTCATTATCTGGACAAACTCTATCAGTTCTGATTCTGGGATTTTTGCGTATTTCTTTTCTTTTCTCTGCACCTTATAATTCCTCTGAACTTTGAGGATGCCTTCAAGTTCGTAGATCTCCCTGTTTATCTTGGAATAGTCGAAGGGTACCTTTCGCGGGTCAAATCTTTTCATTGGCAGAGATTTTGGCAGGGTTGCCCTTGGTCGTACCGGCAGAGTGACAGACTTCCTTGACAATCGGGGATGCTCATATTTGATCATGGCTGTGATGGATTCTCTGATGAGAGGGTTCTTTTTGGTTCGGATCATTGCTCCAGGAAGACCAATCAAGCATCGCGGATCTAAGTTATCCGCGTCTTCAGTCATCATATTGATTCTTTGATGATTTGGCAGAGGATTGGTAGTGACATTTGGTAGGGTACGGGTATCTTCTAGGTTGACCTCCCCAGCGTCGATAAGGTCCTGGACCTTATGTTTCAAGCTTCGACAAGTTTCCGTTTCATGTCCTGTTTGATTTGAATGATAAGCACATTGAAGATCAGCTCGAAAATTTGTTGGAAGAGGATTTGGCGGTGGACGAGCTGGTATAGGAGTTAAATTCCCAGAAGAGATCAGCCGTTGGTAGGCTTCAGCCATTGGGATGGCTAATGGTGTGAAAATTCTGTTGTTTCTCCAATTGTAAGAGGCTGGATTTCTTGCAGGGGTATTTTGTGGTGGGGGAAATGGTGTTGTTTGGTAAACTTGACTCGGTGGTCGATATGGTCTGAGAGGAGGATAGTACGGAGGTGGTGCATATGAATTCTGGAAATTTGGGCGAGGAAGTGGTTGGAATCTGGATGGAGACGAAAATGGGTTATTTGGATATGACATGGGAATGACGACAGAAACTTCTGGTTCTTTGGGCTTTTTCTGGGGGAACTTCTTGGTTTGTGAGGATGACCCTAATTCGGTGTAGGGGTTGATGATTTTCCCAGTTTGGATCCCGTCTTCTATCATTTCCCCCTGCTGGATAATTTCATTGAAGGACCTTCCGATGGAAGTGTAGAACTTTTCGTAGTAGATTCCTTTGCACGTCTGAATGAACATGTGCACATACTCTGAATCTATTAGTGGTGGTTCTACTCGAGAAGCATGACTCTTCCATCTTAATGCATATTTGCGGAATGACTCCTATGGTTCTTGTTTTATACGGATCAGGAACAGGGGATCGATCGCCATCTCTTTATTATGCCGGTATTGTCGGACGAACCTTTCGGATAGTTCTGTCCAGGATTGGATTTTCTTTAGGTCCAGTCGGGCAAACCAATGGGCGGCTGTCCCGGTTAAACTGTGCTAAAAAAGATGCATCATTAATTTCTCTGGATTAGGATAACCGCAAAGTGCCCCGGCGTAGAGGCGTAAATGCGTCATGGGCTCCCCTGTTCCATCGTACTTTGAAAAGTCGGGTATTTTGAATTTAGATGGAAGTTGCATCCTTGAGTAGAAACACAGGTCCTCAAAACTAGTTGGGGTGTAGGCATTGGGCCCTTGCAAGGATTTCAGAGACTCCTCAAGTTGTCAGATCTTATGACTTAGATGATCATCGATCTCTTTTCTTTCAGCTGTATCATCTGAGTGACTTTCCAAATCATCGTGTTGTGGTGGCAACATTGGTAGTGTTGGGATCATGGTTGGTTGGATTGGGAGTATGGGCTGAGCGGATATTGGATGTATAGGGAAACTCCAGGTAGGTAATATAGGGATTATTCCGGGTGAAGTAACAGGATTGGCTGAAGTTTGGGCATGGACTGCCCCAGTGTTGGTTGGTGTTGCAGCTTGGACTTCGACTCCGATACATGGTGAGGTTATGAGAGCTTGGCGTTGTGCCATCAGGGTTTCGACGAAGGACTGTAGCTGCTCTATGGTTCGGTGGGTGGCCAGATGCTCTTCTATGGGAACCATCTCTGGCTCCTGTTGTGCGCGCATTTGCCCATCTTTGGCCATTGCACGAACTAGTGAGCGGGTGATCCTTCTGGACTCGGACTGGAAATCTACTGAGCGCTCTGTACTTCTACCTATATGTCAACACTAAATTCAGATCAGTAACTTAGGAAAAGACTTCGGGGATTGTGGTGACATATGGACTTTCTTGTTTATCTTTTAAAACTCATTATCAGACGTAGTCTTCTAATGGTATTTTAAATGACAAACCATTCTTTGGAAAATGATGAATATAAGGTCCAGAGTCTAATTTTACCACAATCTCCAAAGAGGTCAATTTTTTTTGGAAAACGTTTTTGTGGAGGATTAACAAGATGCAAGTAAGGACTCCCTTCAGTATGCAATGTTCTCTAAGAAATAATAACAGAGTTTTGGTTTTTGACTCTTTTTCGGGCTTTTCTATATGCATATGCGGCTGTGCAGGGTAAAGGTTTAAGTTTCCCAAATCTTCAGACCTCCGGCCCCGTGAGGGTAACCATCTTTGAGTCGGTGATTTGGTTGGGGTGCCCTTTTCCACGGCGATAAACCATAATCGCGAAGCTTCCTTCAGGCCCCCGGGGGTAAATAGGTATCATCCATTCGGCACGGTCATGACCTCCGATTCGAATTGGTAATGATGCAAATGATGTATGGAAATTGACAATGCAGTAAAGTAAAATTTTTTGTTTTTGAAAAAGGGAAGGAAGTCCTTAACAAATGAAATATAAGCGTAAAATGAACAGCATTTTTTCAAGCGATTTTTTTGTTTTTGCCGCGTTAGTTCCTTTTTTTTCTGCAGTGCAACCTGTATTATTCCTGGGAAGATCACACCAAATTGAATATTAGTAATGGGCCGAGAGAATGATTTGAATTTTGGTTAAGGATTGATTTTGAAAAATTTAGAAGCCGAAATCCTCTTAAAAAAAGTCCCCAGCGGAGTCGCCAGCTGTCGCGCCCCGGAAATTTTCCGGTCTTCCCCCACCTTCTTCCTACGACGACGAGCGCGAGGGAGGTTGTGTGCAAGGGGGAATTTCCGTACTTTATTTTCTTTTGTTGGCTTGAATGCGACGAGTTTATGTTGTAAAAAGGACAGCTGGATTGTTTAACTTTAAAATGTCAAATTAATAACAAATTGCAATAGCCA
This sequence comes from Monotropa hypopitys, assembly GCA_002855965.1. NCBI lineage: Eukaryota > Viridiplantae > Streptophyta > Magnoliopsida > Ericales > Ericaceae > Monotropa > Monotropa hypopitys. The sequence continues at coordinate 10,126 of NMUG010010614.1, forward strand.
AAGCAATATACATTTTATTATTAATCTGTTTTTCGGAGTCGCCACCTGGCATAGAGTTATGGTGTGCCAAGTCACCGGTTTTTGAAAAGGTTTAGTCTGCGAAATTCTAGAGTTTTAGGTTCGGGGATTTACTGTTACGAGTAGGGAAGGTGTTAGGCACCCTACATTGCCCTTTCGGTACCTCATTTTCCAAATCAACCTTTATTAACCTAATTCAAAAACATTTTCTCGGCCTAGAGAAATAGAATATTTCCAAAAGGTGAGTTCATTTGTTTTTGTGATTTTTTTACAAACGGACAAAATTTTGATGTGTTTTGTTCATTTTCTAGTTTTCTTCAAATCTCGAAGGAATGATGAATGATGCGCCAAAGTACCGATTCATAGATTATTTCTCGATTCAAATCACGAAGGTTTCTAGATTTCACCAGTGATCTAAACTAAGAGATTTGATGTTTTTGTTTAATTTTATTTTTGGGTTTGAAATTTCAAAGGAATAGTAAATGATCCAGTCAGGGCCGACTCATAAACTATTTCCCGATTTAGATCACGAAGGTTACTAAACTTCGCCGGTGATCTAAATCAAGAGATTTAGCTGTTGTTATTCATTTTTGTTTTGTTTGCAATTTCAAAGGAATGATAAATGATCCGGTCGGAGCCGACTCATAAATCATTTCCCAAATCAAATCACGAAGTTTACTAAATTTCGTCGGTGATCTGAATTAAGAGATTTGATGTTTTTGTTTATGTTCATTTTTGTTTTGTTTGTAATCTC
>NMUG010010615.1:0-10897 GCA_002855965.1 Monotropa hypopitys
AAATATATTCTATATATTTTCAGAATTTTTTTTTGTTTTTTTTGAAAATGTTTAGTTTTTTGATTATTTTCTTTATCATTTTTTTTTTTAAACATGTATGTTTCTTTAGATAAATATTTACATATGTATATATATGAATCATCGGAAATTATGCCAACGTATGAACTTTTTTAAATTACAATTTAATACGTACCGATAGACCTATAGTCTTGGGCAGTATTTCAGATTGTAGACTTGGTTAAAATTAGTATATGACAAGTTCATAGTTTACTCTAGCCATTATTCCTATGGATATTTATTTCAAGCTTTTTTTGGAAAACATTTGTTGGATATTGTCAGGATGCAAATAAGGGCTCCATTCAGTATGCGATATTTTCTAATAAATAATAGTAGAGTTTTATTTTTGGCTTTTTTCAGATTTTCTATATGCAATATGCGGCTATTAGGCTGAAAGGTTTATCGATTCCTAAATCTTCATACCTCCGACCTCCTGAATGACCATCTCCAAGTTAGTGATTTGGTTGAGGTATTCATTTCCACGACGGCTACCATATTGGTAATACAATGCTTACTTTAGATCCCTGAGGGTAAATAAGTGTATCATCAATTTGGGCGGTCATGACTTCTGTTTCAAATGAGAGATGCTAATGATGCATGAAAAATCGTACAATGCAAATGCAGAAAAGTAAAATTTTATTTTTGAAAAATGAAGGAAATCTTTTACAAGAATATAAAACAAATAAATAAAATAAAATCAATTTTTGGGCATTGCAGCAATTTAGCACAACAAAGTTTTTAGCATAGTAATTTAGCGCAACATTTTTAGCGCAGCACAACCTAACTTGTTAATTCATGAAAAGAGCACAGTAAAATAGTATTAAATAATGGGCTGAAAAATAATTGAATTTGAGTTAAAGGTTGATTTGAAAAACTTTGGAAGCCGAAATCCTCACGTCCCCAGCGGAGTCGCCAGCTGTCGCGCCCCAAAAATTTTCCGGTCTTTCCCAGAGGGAATCCGTACTCTATCTTTTCTTAGATTTAGTGCGACGGGTTTTTGAAATAAAAATGACAACTAGATTTTATTTTTAAACTTATAAATGTTAGATTAGCAACAATTTGCAATTGCCGAAACAATATGCATTTCATTATTAATTTATTTTTTTAGTATCACCACCTGGCATAGAGTTATGGTGTGCCAAGTCACCAGTTTTTTTTGAAAAGGTTTTGATCTGGTTTACTAGAGATTGAGTTCGAATATTTACTGTTACGAGTAGGGAAGGCATTAGACATCCTACATCGTCCTTGCGGTACTTTATTTTTCAAATTAACCTTTTATTAATTAAATTCAAAGATTTCTCGACCAAGAGAAAATAAAATATTAAATGTAAATATTAACAGTGAATAAATTATATTTAAAAATTTTCAATTAGAAAGAATTGAATTTAAAATTATAATTAATTGACTTAATTTTTGAATTTTAATTGAATGAATTAATTTTAAATAAAATGAGTTGATTTTTAAATTTTAATTATTTTTGTTATTTTTAAATTAAATGAATCGATTTTTAAATGAATTGATTTTTAAATTCTAATTGGATAAATTTATTTTTAAATTATAAATGTTTTCATAGTTTTTATATTAAATGATTTGATTTTTAAATGATTTTTATATTTATTTAATGGACATGGTTTCATCTTATTGATTATTATTATTTTTTATATTTGTCATTCCAAAGAAAATGATAGGTAAACTAACATCAACCAGTTTACAAATTATTTCCTCGATCCAACATATCTGGCTAGTTAATTCGTCAGCAATTCGGATCATAAAACTGATTATTAGAATGTTTTTGTTTTTAATTTTGAAATTCTGAAAGAAAAATCAAGTAAACCGGCAAAGCCTTCTTCGAATCCAAATCTAGTAGTTACTTAATTTCACCGAGAGATTCAGATGCCAAGAATTAATTATTTGGATGTTTTTGATTTTTTAATTCAAAAAGAAATAATAAGTAATTCGGCAGAACCGACTTACAAAATATTTCTTCAGATATGAATCAGTAGGTTATTTAACTCGCTAAATGATTCGGATGCCAAAGAATTGATTATTTGAATATTTTTAATTTTTTTAAAATTCCAAAACAAATAATAAGTAATCCGGCAAAGCCGACTTACAAAATATTTCTTCGAATCCGAATCACTAGGTTACTTAGTTTGCCAAATGATTCTGATGCCAAGGAATTGATTTTTTTGAATATTTTTTATTTTTAAATTCCAAAAGAAATAATAAGTAATCTGACAGAGTCGACTTACAAAATATTTATTCGGATTTGAATCAGTAATTTACTTAATTCGCCGGATGATTAAGATACCAAGAAATTAATTATTTGAAATGTTTTTAATTTTTTTTATAATTTCGTGAAAGATGGGGAAATGAAGACTTTACATTTATACACATATGAGTAGTTATGTACATATATATAGATATATAATATATATATATATATCATGCTGACATAACCTAGCAAAACAATTTTAAATAATATATAAATGCCGAAATGACCGAGCTTAAAATGGAAAAAACAAGAATAAAATGTAAATTTTGTTTTATTTACAAATTTCAATTGATGGCTGATTGGCTTGTCGCCAAAGACGTACGACAGTCAAAAACTCATTAATCGATTTTGCAAATATAGATTTTGCAGTATTCAAAGGACAATTTATCAAGATTTCAATATTTTACCGAATAGTCGGTCGGCATAGACATACGCAAGGCCGAGATATCATTTATTGAAATTAAAGATTATCAAGCTTTGAGTAATGAAAATAAACCGGTAATATATTTGTATGATTTATTTCTTACAAGCAAAAGTGCATATTCATGTTTTTTTCGTTACGACATACGGGGTAGGCATGGACATACATGTGTCGATATTTGTTGGGATAAAGTATGAATTAACATTTTGCTTTATATTATTTGTATATTTATATTGCTGCAAAAGAAAAAGAGAAAGAAGAAGAAATAAACTACTCTTTTATATACATTGTCTATGTACAATGTGTCGTAGGATAAGTCTCTGATTCGTGACTATAATAAAATATAGTATACGGGCCAAGCCCCTATTATATTAAACTATAATCTAGAATTTTACCGGGCTTTCCTAATATATGAGAGTTACGAGGAATATTTAAAATTTTCCTATTTTAGTTTAACAAAAATTCGGTAGAGATTCGGCTAGGGTTTGGAGTAAATCGGCTTTGAGATATAAGGATTTTTGGGAATTGGACTTTGGATTTTGTGGAATAGACACTTGGTTTCTGACTTTTGTGAGGGGTAAGGGTGATTTTTGGTGTCGGGTAAACACGGCAAAGATTTGGCATAGTTTCGGGAAAGTTTGGTTTGATTTTTGAAGGTTTTTAGAGAGAGAAGGGTTTCTGTTCGGATAGGGAGGTCATAGGATATTTGGGAAGGGCTTTGGCATGTTTGGAATCTCTCCAAATGGCTTGAAATGGCCTTGTATACATAATAAAAATTCGCAACTATAGTTGCGAACATGACGTCATCCTCCAACAGACCAGACAACGGTTGTGGGCTGAGTCAGACTTCAATTGGGCCGAAAGTGGTCCGGTTCTAAACAAAATTCTGACGCAAAAAGTTGTATTATTAGGTGGAAAATGATTTTGGATTTAAGTTTCATTCAAAATAAATCCAAAAATGTTCTGCTCTGAACCAAAATACTTCAAATTACCTATTCTGTAGTACCACGGGGCCTGCTACTAAGGAAACTGAAACCACCATAGTTTTTTGTTGAGCTAAATCATGAATTTTACAATTATCACCACTTGAATCAGACAACTTTTTAAGAACCACTCGGTTTCTGCCCTTTTTACTTTAAACAAAGTCTTGCGGTTTGTGCTCGTTTCACTAATGGGTCACATAAATTACAATTCTTTGCGTAGACTTAGTAATCTTGACCATCTACCAAAATTCAAAATTAATTCAACTCATAAATGTGAAATATGTGTTGAAAGCAAAATGACTCGGTCTTCATTTCAACAAGTTGAAAGAAGCACTGAGCTACTAGGCCTAGTACACAGTGATGTGTGTGATTTGAAAATGATCCACGAATGGAGCGGCAATAAATATTTCATTACATTTATTGATGACAGCACCAAGTACAACTATGTGTATTTGCTTAAAAGCAAGGATGAGGCAGTTGATAAGTTCATTCTTTATAAAAATGAAGTTGAAAATCAACTCATTAAGAAGATTAAAATTCTTCGAAGTGACCGTGGTGGTGAGTACGAAGCACCTTTTGGTGCCTTCTGTGCGCAACATGGAATCATTCATCAAACTACGGCTCCTTACTCACCTCAGCAGAATGGGATTGCTGAGCGTAAAAACCGTATATTGAAAGAAATGATGAATGCCATGTTGATAAGTTTTGGAGTATCACAGAACTTATGGGGAGATGCTATCCTGACTGCAAATTACATTTTGAATAAGATACTACGCAAGGATAGTGATAAGTCTCCTTATGAACTTTGGACTGGAAGAAAACCCTCATATAAATACTTACGAATGTGGGGGTGCTTAGCCAAAGTTGCGATACCTTTTCCTAAGGCGGTAAAAATAGGTCCTAAGACCGTTGATTGTATGTTTATCGGATATGCACAAAATAGTAGTGCATATAGATTTCTGGTACATCATTCTACGATAAATTATATACACAACAACACAATCATGGAGTGAAGGAATGTATATTTCTTTGAAGACGTGTTTCCTTGCAAGACTCTCAGTCTTGAGAATCCGATTAAACGAACTCGAGACACAAATGACCCTGAGAGTTCAAATCATCAAGATGATGAAGAAGTAGAGGAGCTTCGAAGAAGCAAACGAGCCAGAACTAAGAAGAGTTTTGGTCCTGACTTTCTAACATACTTGATAGAAGGTGATCCAAACACCTATAAGGAAGCTGTGTCTTCTCCTGATGCTCCTTTATGGAAAGAAGCAATCAAAAATGAAATTGATTCTATCTTACAGAATCATACTTGGGAATTAGTGGATCTTCCATAAGGAAGCAATGCTTTGGGTTGTAAATAGATCTTCAAGAAGAAGATGAAAGTCGATGGCACCATTTATAAATACAAATCCAGGTTAGTAATCAAAGGATATAGGCAAAAAGAAGGTCTTGATTACTTTGATACGTATTCTCCTGTTACGAAAATAACGTCCATCCGAATGGTACTTGCTATAGCAGCACTACGCAATTTAGAAGTACATCAAATGAATGTAAAGACGGCTTTCCTTAATGGAGATCTACAAGAAGAGATATATATGGAGCAACCTGAGGGTTTCTCCACTTCAGGCCAAAATGGGAAGGTGTGTAGGATTGTCAAATCCTTGTATGGATTAAAACAAGCACCAAAACAATGGCACGAGAAATTTGACAGTGTCATGATTTCTAGTGGTTTTAAAATAAACGAATGTGACAAGTGTGTTTACGTTAAGGATACTAAAGATGGCTATGTCATCTTATGTCTTTACGTTGATGACATACTTATTGTCGGAAGTTCCGACAAGATGGTTAAAGCCACTAAGATCTTGTTGAACTCTAAGTTCGACATGAAGGATATGGGCCTGGCAGATATGATTTTGGGTGTAAAGATTACACGAAAACCTGAAGGACTCATGTTATCCCAAATGCATTATGTCGATAAAATACTTGACAAGTTCAATAGTTCAAATACCACCATTGCTAGAACACCGGTGGATTCGAGTATCCAGTTATCAAAGAATAATGGGGAAGCTGTATCACAGCTAGAGTATTCACAGATAATCGGAAGTCTCATGTATCTGATGACTTGTACAAGACCAGATATAGCATACTCAGTTAGCAGACTTCGTCGCTACACGAGTAATCTGGGAGTTGCACACTGGAAAGCTATCTACAGGGTTCTACACTACCTGAGATACACTCGAGATTTTGGTCTCCACTATACTAGACATTCACCTGTAATCGAAGGATATTCAGATGCAAATTGGATATCAGATGTGACTGATTCCAAATCTACTAGTGGATACATGTTTACTCTCGGAGGTGCAGCTGTGTCTTGGAAATATTCTAAACAAACTTGTATTGCCAGATCTACCATGGAATCTGAGTTCATTGCTCTAGATAAAGCAACTGAAGAAGCTGAATGACTATGACAGTTTGTAGAAGATATTCCAAGATGGTCAAAACCTGTGTCTGCAATAACGATACATTGTGACAGTCAAGCAGCCATTGGCAGGGTACAGATCAATATGTATAATAGAAAGTCTCGACATATTAGAAGACGATATAATTCCATTAGACAACTAATCTCACGAGGTATTGTCACTATTGTCTATGTGAAGTCAAAGGACAATGTTGCGGATCTACTAACCAAAGGGTTAACAAGAAAGTTAGTTGAAAAAGCATAGAAAGGAATGGGTTTAAAGCCTACAAAGATGAAAGAATTTATGACGGAAACCCCACCTAGTTGACTGGAGATCTCAAGATCTAGGTTCAAAGGGACAACTAAGTCATAATTCTCTGGCTGATATCACTGTTGAGTTACAAACTCATACTCATTCCTATGATGCAAACAGTGATTGATGAAGAATAAGTTGTGGAGCTTTTAATGACTTTGTCATGTATGTGGGAAAGTATAATAATTATACTCATTGACAAAAGTCACCTATGTGAGTGTGAAGTGGGACCGCTTCTATTAGGATTGGAAAGGAAAATCCTTGAACAAACACTTGCAGAACCAGGCGCATGTTCATGGACAAAACGAACACACCATTGAGAACTATGTTGTGACAAGAAAGGTCCTGTGTGAAGTCTATTGTCTTGGTTTACACTAACGACAGAACAGTTCAAGGCATCATGTCCACTAGTTTGCCAGTAATACCCGATAGGTTCTCACAAGGGAAGGTTCAAAGCTAAGCGCTACCTATCCTATGCAGGGCTGATCTGTTGTACTCTCTCTATAGTAATTCGAGTCTCCTTATTCGAGTCTTCGTTCTTTCATGTCTTCGTTTATTCTGTCAATATCATTCATGTGGGGGATTGTTAGAAAAATTGTGTTTTTCCCGGATTTTAAAAAATTAATTCCCAAGGGAATTGGTCTCCGATTAAGGAGTTTTTAGATTCGTTGGATACTCCTAGGATAGGAGTTCGATTAGAAAAAAGAATCGACAAAATTCGTTGAAAGATGAATGAGATATTGTCGTGCAAAGTTGGTTCGGGACAATTGAGGGGAGTACCCTCTTTGGTTATGTCCCACATTGGAAAGTGGATGGGTTGATGATGGATTTATTTATGATGGTGTGTGACTTGTGTCACAACCAAATAAGAGGAAAGTAAGGTGATGTGCGCATCGCTTATTTTCCCACACGCTCGCGCGCTCGCCGCCGCCCGCCCGGCCGGCCGTGCCCGTGCTTGAGCCCGTGGCCCGTGGCCCGTGGTTTAGTGGAATGTGCCTGGAGTTAATATTTTTGGGCAAAATTCGATTGGATCTTGATAGGCTTTGGCACAACCGTTGGCACAACCCAACCTGCGACCCAACCCGTTAGCCAAACCATTTCTGTGGCCCAAACGTTCGGCCCAAGCCGTAGCATCCCAGCTGCGTCTGCGTCTGCAATTTGCAACCCTAATCTGAATCGTTTTGCACGAATTTGAAGCTGCGCAATTTCAATTTGCAACGGAAGGGAGCAAAACCCTAGGAATTCATAACCCCTGCAATTAATTGCAGTCAATTGCAATCAATTGGGGTTTTTCCGTTATCTCCTTCGTTATATATATATTGATACTTCGGGTTATCAATCGATATAATAATTTCAAACAATCGCTCTTCTCGGTCTCAATTACTTCTACACATAGAAGGTATACTTTTCGTTCTTCTAATCGTATGCTACAGAGACGACGTGCAGTTGCACACATTGTTCGCCGACGATTTGTATAGATGCAATACAAATCGAAATACCGATTGTATCCTGGGAATCGAACGTCGATAGATCCCTCTCGCACTCAGTGGAGGCGACAAATTCGATTTAAGGCTAGTGTGTTGAACACACGCCTTCGGTAACGTTGTATATTTTGAATTTCTATTTGCTAACAAATTTTCGGAAAATTTTGTTTTCGCCTAATTTTGTTTCTGTAGATTTTTGGGAAATCCTCCAACAATACCCATGTTTGATTGTACTATAGAGCATTGATCTACCTACTAACTTCTACATTCCAGCCCATTTTCATTTCAATTTTTAAAGATAATAAATGGTTTAAAAAGTTTTATCACATTCAGTACAATATTTAATAAAAACTTTTGTGTTTGTTTAAATTTTGTGAGTTCAAAATCTTATACAATTGCCACAATGGTAGTATTAGATGGTTATAAGCCCTGTTCCAGTTACCTGAATACACAATCCATGTTGTACTTTTCTTTCCTTTACTCATCCATCCCACAGTGATCACCCTATACCAAAGCTAACAAGACCAACAAAACTGCAACAACATTCAAGCCAGACACAATCCCAATTCGGGTCCCTGCACTTTGAATCTGTATCGGGAACATGCACGACCCGATCGATTGATTGACCCAGGTCAACGTGGCCAACCCTTGGAACATGCATGCCTCCGCACTTTGATCATTCATTTGGAAGTACATATTGAAAGCGTAGGAAATGTTCCCGTACTTGTCCAAGTTGTTGCACGACGACCCGTACCCTAATGCCGTGCAATCGGATAGGGAACAAGCGTAGTCCAGATTGGGTGCAACCAAGCTCATGTTTTTCATATCTTTGTTGAATATACAATACAAAGGAGGGAGGTACTGGACACCTTTTGCCGCCACCGGCATCTTATCGTTATCTTGTCCGGCAAAGTCCACGGCGAACTTCGGTTTTCCGTCGTACCGGAATATTCCCCAGTGGCGCTCGAAGTTTCCCGGTTCAATACTCTTCATGTCTTCGTCGAGAAGGCCAAAGAGGTAGGCTTCCATGGGGCCTGGCCTGAGAGGGGTTCCTTTGTTACTAGACATTTTCTTGAGGAATCCATCGTAGAATCGCTTGGCCAATTTGGTGTTGGCATTTTTGTCGCCATCAGTGGGCCACCCGGCCTCTCCCACTATTATGCTTATGTTTGGGACTCCAGCATTTCTCAGTGACCATACAAGGGTATCGAGATTCGCATCGAACATGTTAGTATACTGGATACCTGTTTTGAGGATTTGTCAAAAAACACAGTGAAGACCGAAACAATAATTCTTCGATCCATATCCAAAAAAATATATTACCTTTGTCCTGAATTGGCTTGGCATTTCCTTCAAAGAAGGCAAAGTCGACGGGAAAGTCGGGATTTTGATAGAGACTGAGAAAGGGATAGATGTTGACAAGGAAAGGGGAGTTGTTGGAGTTCAACCACCGAACCAAATCAATCATAACACTTCTTATATCGGAGCGGAAATTTCCTGCCGATGGCAATTCTGAGTCTCCGGAGGATTCGTAGACATCGGCATTAAGCGGAGTGGTAGCTTTCACTTTGTCTCCATGGCCAGCCTCGTCAATAGCTTTTTGGATGTTTTTAATTGCTGGAAGAGTAGTCTTTATGTTTGAGCCGTTGTAGGACTTCAAAAATGGTTCATTGCCAACAGCTATGTACCTGCAAAAAAGAAGCCTCAAAATTTGGATTTGATACCAAACAAACAAATAGATAGATACAACTTGAAGATCTAAAAAATAATAATGCATCTATGTATACCACGAAAAGTAATATAACGTCATCTTGTAGTCGTTGATTCAATGATAGTTTTTATAATTTTTTATATAGAGAGCCATTGATATTATAGGTAACGATAAATTTTTTCAGTTGTCGTTTTCGAATAAACTAGTTCCTTACTTTATATCGACACCTCCATCGTATAAATGCTTTGTGAGATTTTGTTTAACCCAATCCTTTGCTTCATCATAGTTCTCGCTCAATCTTTTCAGATCATTATTTGGAATACCAAGCATGACCTCAATGCCGGTCCCGGCGAAGGCCTTAACGGTCCAAGAATCGGAGTCGAATAGTTTGACCTTGTCGATACCGTTGTCCTTCAGCAATTCAACCACCACGCTCGGGAGAAGGTTGTGGGACGTGAGGGACCCCCAGTTCACGCCTATGGCATCGGTCATATTTACGGAGACCAGGAAAAGAGAACAGGCCCATAAAAGGACCAAGCCTCGAGCCATGATCGATGATGGTTGAAGCAAGGTTGAACCACGGTATACTAGAGAATGGGTGTTTTTTGGCTTTGGATGATGATATTATGATTATGAAAGAAGGGAATTTTAGGGGTCAGGGGAACCTGGAGGAAGAATGGAAAATGATGCAATTGCAGGAGAGGAGAGAGAGAGAGAATAATGGGTGATCACAAGTTGATGGCATTGTATGAGAGAAAATAGGGATGGGAGAAGGCTCATATTAGCCCATGTTTGTGGTTCCTGTATGAAGACAATCACATCTTGTTTAACACTGGGCACACACGATAGATATGCTATGTTTAGAATGCATACAGGAGTTGGATTTTCTCTGTTCCAACGAATGGATTCGAAGGGACAATTTACCTATTTTTAGGGGTTTTTGGGTGCATATCGATGCTTAAGAATGTTTAGTTTTGGGAATATGAAGAACCTCAGTAAGACCAAAATTACTCATAGTATATAGATAATTTATTATCACTAGCTATAGTTGCACACACGATTTATGTGCAAAATTATAAAAAAACTATATATTAGATATATACAAACATAATTTAATAAGAGTCCTGCTAGAGACACAGAACCGGCCACAGATGCTTATGTGGCTGGTTCTGATTGGTCCTGCTTTTTTACA
>NMUG010010616.1:0-10897 GCA_002855965.1 Monotropa hypopitys
TTGTGAATTTATGATGCATGAAATAAATATTTAGTTAGTCATAATTCATTTAATTTATTCAAATTTTATTGAATTATTATTAGAATAATTTTCTTTTGATTAATAGAATTTATTGTTAAATCAATTCTTGTAATCAATTGAAAATTCATTATTTAGATCAATTGGTAAAATTAATTATAGTGATTAATTTTGCACGAATTGTTAATTAAATTATTCCTTGTGAATAATTTATATCTTAAAATAATTGTCATTAATTATTTAATTGGAATTATGCTTAAATTGTTAATATAGATTAATTGTTGTAATTAATTAATCTTGTTATTCTCTTGTCTAATTAAGAATAATCCCTATTGTGCTTAATTGGAAATTATTCAATTGCAATGGATTTATTCATTAAGAATATTAATGATAAAGAAATAAATATAATTCATTTTTTTATATATTCTCTAGATTATATAATGACACTTGGCATCTTCCTATTTACTTGTTTGAATTGTCATGGATTGATGACATGTATGAACATTGCCAAAATCACTTTTATATTTAAATCATATTTGAATGAATATACATTTATGGAATATATAGTTTTATAATAATTCTAAAAATCGTATAAAAACAGAATATGTCTATATTTGATGCAGGATTGCAGAGAAGTAAATCATTCAGCTCGTCAATCAAAATGCTCAACCGGATTTCCAACCGATTCACCGACACGTTTGCCGGTCCAACTACCGATTCACTCGAATTTTCACAGAATTTAATTTTTGTTCAAAATCAGCCCTTGCTCAATTATTAAAGTGCCCTGCAACATCTCTTCAATCCTTCAATAATTATAAAAGAAAGAAGAAAGGCTTTAGGAGAAACTTTACAAGTGCCCTGCTTTAAGAGAGTGTACGACTCTTATGAACATAGAGATTGCCATACTTCTCTTGAGTAGTCACTCTAACACATCTCGGAAGCACTTCTCTTTTAGACCACTTTATGCCAAGAGAAGAATGGAATTGGCACGCCCCCGTGCACATAGCACAGTTGGCAAGGGGACTCCAGGAACGACAACTAAGACTTGTAAGGTTTTGGATTCGATTCATGCCGGCTATGCTGCATATCCGCGTTTATATCCAGGATGTGTGAGGGGCTAGCTGCTCCTTGGCACAGGTTAGTCGTTTATGTGGATACTGTGTTGAAACAAACAAAAAAGAGAATGGAATTGGCGCGGACAATTTCCAAATCATGTAGAGTTGGGGATGGGTGTATGGTGCTGCGGTTTTGTGTAAGTGTCAAATTCCTCTAATCCTTCCTAAGAACATCACTGAGATATTTTTTTCAATAACTGAGCATAAAACGCTATATGGTATAGACAGACTCCTCAGTAGTTTTTAATCCATAGAATTGAAGCCTTATGAATAGTATTATAATCGATAGTAAGATTTACTAGAAGATATATGTTTAGTGCATGTCCAAGCTAGACATGGTGGGTAAGCCTTGAGGACCCGACACGAGTATTTCACCAATTTAAGAGAGAGCGTGAAAAATAGAACTGCAATGGCTCATCTAGCTCTAGCACTGCTAACAATATTGAACCAGCATCTTCCGACAAGAAAATAAAAGAAGAATCCTCTAATTACTGCTAGTTTGTTACTTGTGTTACTTTCATAGTGAGCGATCAATGTTACACAAACTCGGGTACGGGCTCAGGTGCAGTAATGTGTCTAAGTGTCCCTCGGTTTGATCTAATTCTCATATTCCTTAAACATATTTCTTTTATTTTCTAAGATAAATGAGATTTAGCAGGTGTCATTGAGCAACTCATATATAAATATATAATACGGGAGTTCATTGAATAGTTCCATGGTAAGCTCAAATTTTAAAAAGACAGGTGAAAGTCCATCTAAACATATCGGACATATAGAGTCTATGACACACGTAGTATACTAACATATTTGTTTAACGAATCCGAGACGTGTTCTTTATGAAGTGAGAAGAGTCCGTGCAACATAGCGAGCTATTGTTAAAACAGTTTTGAGCCGTTTAACATGACTAAATAAAACAGTCATGAGGTCAAAGCAATGCAAGAAACCAAAAGTTAAGCTAACTTTACTGTGATATGAAGGTAGATTTCTCTCACTATATAACTAGACAAGCACAGATGTAAAAGCCTTGAGAGTTTAGTTATAATCCTATTCTATGCCATTTTAATTCTGTGTCAAGCCTATGAAAGATAAGGATTTGTCGCATTGTGATGTTCATACTAGTCTCAATAGGCAAAAACAAGTGAAAGATCATATCTTTAATTTAGAAAACTTCAATGAGAGAACAGAAGAATGTGAATAAGCATTTGAAGGAAAGTGTATCGATATAGTTAGAGATTCAAACAGATGCAACTGAGATGAACCAGACCAATGTTGCCATTGCAACCAGCATTCGACAAATAAACAAACAATACCTGGTGTCCAAGGCAAACACCCAATATAGGTATGTCCCCGCACTCAAGTAGAAGCTTAAGACATATTCCTGCAAATATTCAAACAGATAATATTACACAGCATGGAAACTGTAACAAAGTAAAAACGTGCACAAATAAAGTAACAAGAACTCCTTAGTACGACAAGTCATGTTGTCTCTCTACCCTAACAGCAGTTATAAATTATGAATACGATGCCGGCTACGGAACCATCTTTTTTTCTTTTTTGCTAATGGTACGGGACGGTACATCTCACTACCAGTAAATCGTAGGGTGCTGTCTAGGAGCTACTGTCATTTCAACTCATAAGTTGCTTTTGATTAAATGTGGTATTGGATCTCGCTAATTTTTAATACAGTACTACCCAAAACGAAAACTTCCGTAAATGAAAAGGGAATAAAAACCTTGATAACCTCCCAAAATTTTACAAATTCATGGTCTAAAACGTAAGGGGTCACTGGTGGTGCAGTGGTAAAGACACAACCCAATAACCTTAAGGTCTTAGGTTCGAGTCTGAGCACAGTCATTGTGTGTATTATTACTAAAGGTTAGGTTTGTCCTCGTCATTCCCCTTTCCAGACATCCATTAATGGGTACCAACTAGGCGTTGATTTTTTTATCAAGGTATAAAACGTACAAGGTTCTTTCGCTCAGCAATGCCAAGGTAAAATTATTGTTCTTATTAGACCATACCACAGAAAATATTGCCATTCAGGACTTAGATTACATTTAGAGTTCCATCCTACAGAAAATATCAACATTAAACCTCCACTGTCAATCGTATGCCTTGAGGAAATTATGATTTCTCCTTTCGAATGGTATACTCCTACATTAATTGATTCCATAAATGCAATACTCAGGACATAAGAATTAAAAGGCTAATGTCAGAGTTCATTATCCAACCTATATCTGCTGGGCATGTTGGAGAGCCAGGACCTGGTGATATAACAATATTGTCAAACGCATGTTCTTCATACAACTTATGATACATGTCTTCCCATGTCCATTCATCATTCCGAACGACTACTGGAGGCACTGGAAGTATAACAACCAAAACAAAATATGTCAAAACTAGATCCATTGCCCAGTGAAGTACAAAAACTTCTCTGTCATCCAAGGATAGAGATAAAAGTCATTAGCTTTTATTTTCTCAAATAGCAGCCTGCGAGAATGTGGAACGAAAGCTGGCGTCATTGTCAGGGCAAAAGCACAAAAAGGAAGTTTAATCTACCAGCTTAGTGATGTAAAAAAACATTCTGAGGCTCTCTAAGAAGAAATTCCTTGCATGTAGTGCTCGCCTGGGTTTCAATGTCTATCTTAATACAAAGGCAAAGAGTCACATAAATCTATTCTAATATGTAAAGGGAGAGCATATATTTGGTGTTGACATATTTTGTCAGTGTCAATTTTTGTTTTTCCCAAATTACCCTACACAATAATCTAAATTCCACTTGAATGTCATTGTATTGTACAATATATAACAATAAAAGTAAACATGTGCCTACAAATTATTCCACATTTTCACATCATTTGTTAAAAAACTCCTTTGCAGTTGGCTTTCATTGCACACACATTGTGTGTGCCCACCTTCTAGTAAAATATAAAGGGATTTTTATACTGCAAGAACTCAGTATGGAGATTACACTATATGCAGCAAGCTACTTCAAAAATATTCATGCTTAACAGAAATACCAACCAATGTGAGTGGCAAACGAGGAGTTAAAAAATTGCTCATGATGGTTAAATTCACAAATTTTTGGTGGTGTTAATCAGCACTTACAAGCAAATTTGTCAGTCATGATGGGCATGATAGTTGAAACTTCGTTTTTTTATATCAACGGTAATATAAATTGAATCTATCGAGAAACAGGAATATAAGTACGTCAGTGGCCAAAGTTTCAAAAAATATGCAAAAATTCACATACATTACAAAAGGAAGATCGTAAATTACATATATGAATCATGTTTCAATGAAAGACTGCATTTCATACGAAGGAAAAAAGAGCAAGAATATTATTGCAGGTAAAGACGATTCTTGAGCATGCGAGCTTACGTCCATTAATGATAGACAATTCCTGGTATATATTGTATGTGTAACTATCATAGTTGTCAATCAACAATGTCCGCACAAATTCCAGCTTCCGAATTGGTTCCTCCAACCTTTTCTTTCCAATACATAACCCGTCCAAGTGTCCAGGCACCACATCACTAGAAATCACCACCTCTCGAGCTTCACTATTTAACACTAGAAACTTGTCTTTCCTGATGATCTTGCCAACCCTAATAAGAGGTTTAGGCACAAGGAATTCCAAGTTTTTACTTCGCAAGCCTTCAAAGCATGAACATGTTATCTCAGAAGGCAAAGAGCCCAAACTGAAGTTCATTTTTGTTGAGAAGGAAGAACAAGAAAGTAGTTCAAAAGCCTCAACTAGATGCAAACCTTCTGCAAAATAAAATACCTGCCATTTAGATACACGTAGAATTTTCATGACTAGGTCTGGTAGTTCTGATTCTGAGCATATTAGTGGGTACTACTCTCAGTAGCTATAAACCCGGTATATAACACCCAAAATGGGGACCAATCGACTAGACAAAAAAGTTTAACATATATATGCATACATACATTACATTTATGCTGGTTGCTTAACAAACACAAGATGTAGACATCCACATATCTTCATGGAGATGTGACCAAATACTAAAAACTATATTACGGGCATTATTGAGTAAGGAACTGTGTTATAAAACCACATATAATGCTACATAGATGGTTCAATCATGAATCATCGGAGACCTTAATCCAAATAATGGGTTGAAAATTAAAAAGGTTGGTATAAACGGTTTAGTTGTTTCTAAATTCTCGTTGTAGTAGCAAACTGTACGAGTAGCCTAATAATCTTAATAGGACATCTATTATACAAGATACATGGGTGTGGGTCCCACACAATTTCATACATATTTTTCACCGTTAGATTTGCTTCTTGATTGAACGGCTGAATTTGCAGAACACACATTCCATATATTCCACACACATTTCATGTACACAGCACATTTGGAGTTTCGGTGAGCTCTCTCTCTCTCACACACCGCCCATCCCTCCTCCCACCGCCCATCCTCCACCTCCGGACATCCCACCCACACCGCTCATTCCAAGATCCACCCGCACATTTCCAAAGCTCTGTCTCAGAGCTCTCTCGGTGAGCTCTCTCTCTCTCAATGTGCGTGTTCTGCATGTTACGATTTGGGCTTGGGTTTGGGGGATTTTCATTTAGGGTTTCTGGGTTGTGTTTTGGGGGTGTTCCGATTTGGGTTTTGGGTTGTGTTTTGGGGGCTTTCGTTTTGAGTTTGGATGTGATGAGGTTCTCTCTCTTTGTATCTGTGTGTGCATGTGGATCTGTATCGCGTGTGTGTATGATCTGTGTGTGCATCTATGTGTGCAATTTATGTGTGTGCGATATGTGTGTGTGGATCGCGTGTGTGTGCATGTGTGTTCTCTGTCTCTCTCTCTCACTCTGTGTATGTGGGTGTGTGGATCTGTGTATGTGGGTGTGATTTGTGCATGCGCGATCTGCGTGTGTGTAGGTGGATCTGTGTGTGCGTGATCTTTGTGTGTATGTGCGATCTCTGTGTGTGTAGGTGGATCTGTGTGTGCGTGATCTGTTTATGTGTGATCTGTGTGCGTGATCTGTGTGCACGATCTATATATCTCTCTCTCTCTATGCGTGTGTGGGTGTGTTCGTTTTGGGGGGTTTGGATGTGTTTTGGGGGGTTCCTGCATGTTGGGTATGATGGTGTTGTTCGATTTCTGTATTTCGAATATAGATTTCTGTGTGTACCTTTCTCTCACTTTGTATTTCAAACATGGGTATTTCGAACTTGGGTTTCTGTACGTGTATTTCGAACATGGGTTTCTGTATTTTGAACATATTTTGTTTGGATTTTTTCAAACTTGGGGTTTATGTATTTCGAACATGGGTAATACATATCAAGTGCCTTCAAGCACAGGAAATGCACTCATTAGTGCCGAAGGTACGACTCATATTCAAAGTCGTTAATCGAGTGCCATCGGCACAGGTTATTGCTAGTAAATCTAAAAAACACATAGACACTATGGAAGTACTCTTTGGTTATATCTACAGCCAAAAGCGTATCGGTTGGAATTGATAATATCCCATCAAAGTTGTCAAATGGACTGGGTGTGGGGTATAAAAGAGAGCATATAATGAGGACGTTGGGAAGGGCACGAGTTATCTTGCAAATTGCAATCATAAACCTTTGCATGGCGCAGACTAGAGAGGGCCCATGTTCTCACATCTAAGCATAAAATTGAGTTGCTATTTGTCAAACGAATAGTTGAACCACACACCACAAATAGCTGATGTTTGAATTCGAAACAGGAAAAAAATCATGTCACATGTAGAGATATACACACACTTATTTAGGAATGCAGAATGGTGTTTCAATCAGAACGAAAAGCATTACGCATTTGTTGAGCAGTTCCCAGTGCAGCATGTGCCTAAAATCTGGAAAACTGTTTCATATTTTACAAAAAATGGACAAAAGCAAATAAACTTGCAAAAGCAACCGAATCCTTGAGAGGGGCAAGGTACTGTTTACCATATGGTTGTTGCTTCTCTAATCATTTTCTTAGAAATAATTAGATGGAGGATGACCCATTCCAACAAAACAATTTGACAAATTTACTAACTTCGGCTCCAGCCCATGCTTTAGAAGTCCACCAGGATTCCCTACTTCAGGTATTTACCGGAAAACTCCATTTGCGACTCATTGCGACTCTCTTCCTCCATTCTCATCAATGCCCCTTCTCTTTTTTTCCCAACCACACCACCCCGCTATTATAATACATCATGTATGATAAAATTGTCACGTCTGATTAAAGTCTGAGTTTGAGTTATTGGATAATTGTTGGTGAAATGATTCTAGATCCAAGCTACTATGGTTGGGTATTGGGTCGGTTTATATCGTGTCTAGCAATTGCAAAGGTTGATCAATGGAATTCAACAATGATAGAAGCACAAAAACATAAGATGGGTGTTGACAATGTTAGTCATGGCACCTACAAAAACCACATGACCATTTGTGAGCGTTGACAAAATAAAAAAGACGGGAAATATTAAGACTATATCAAGACTAAATCAATAAGAACAATAAATACAAAGTAAAAAGAGATAATGTAGTGTAAAATAGTTTAAGAAGGCTTACAGTATAGTAAATCAGTAATGGAAATTGGTCAGAACTTGTATCCATTAATCCTTTTCTTTAAAATTAGGTTGACTAGAACAAATTATTCTTGGAGTTTACTTTGGGATGAAAAGGTTGGGTAGTCTACAAATATAAATCCTTTTCCTTGTCAGGGAATGCTAGTTCTTTAGTGGATGGCGGCAGTACTTGTGGACAGTGGCGGACCTAGAAATTCTCTCTAATTGGGGCAGATATTATTCACATACTTAAATGAAAATTCAAAAACAAACAATTACATGAAACTAGAGTTAAATATCATAATAATGCAAATAAGTTTATAATATATATGCTTCCAAAAGTTCATACACCTATGGTTCGAAAAGTTCTTGAACTTAAGCACAAAAAATAAATATTCAAATCTAAATTTCAGAAGCCCTCGCCAACAACAGAGTCACCAAATGATTGATCTCCAATCTCCGGCTTGAAAAGATAACATAGGCAATAAGCCGGATTTTTGGTATACTATACTCCAACCATGTAGTAAATTCAAGAAACCAAGCTTCATTAAACCATCGTCTGTCCAACCCATGTTTGTGGAATTTATGGCATGAGGCTGACAAGGCCCCTTTTGTAAATATGATCTACGAATTTGGTCTCGTTCATTACGATTGTAATCCATAATGTGGTGTCGTAGTCCAGGATTTGATGAAAGAAGGTTAGCCAAGTTGATTTCCACACGAATATGTTTTGACAACTGGGGATTATCGTCTCCTTGTTTCGGAATGAGATATTTTAATGGTTGTTAAAGGGCGACCCGGTGCGCGAAGCTCCCACATATACGGGATCTGGGAAAGGGTTGATGTATGCCGTCTTAGCTTTGCAAGCAGATAGGTTGTTTCCGTGAATCGAACATGTGATCTACAGGCCACAATGGGATCCGCCCTTCATTTTTTAATGGTTGTTAAATGAATAAAATCAACAATCAAATATTTTAAGTTTTCTTACTATTTACACCACATACTAACAACATAAACCAGCAATAACCAACATCTCGCAAATTAGCCTACTAAAATTCATCAAAATCCTAAGTTTTTTAAATAATCAAGAGGCATCAAAAGTCCTAATTTATTTAACAAAGAATGAACAAGACCTAACTAATTTAACATAGAAGGTTAAAACCTAACTAAGCAAATAAAGATGCAATATGTATTAAAATGGGGATCCAAATTTATTTCACTAATTCCTCCCAAAAATCTACAGCACAGATCCTAACTTTTCAAAACAGCACATTCAGGAGAATTAGGATCATCTCAACTCTCAAGTATTTAAATAAATTTGATTATATAATACCCTTGAACTAACTTCAATTGAAGACTTAAAATAGCAGTTTTTCTTATCAACAGAGAATTCTTCAAGCTTCCAGTTTGAAATAAACTAGACGTGGAACTAGGAATATAATCCAAATTTCCACACGAAAGCCCTAACTTCAAATAAAGCAGCAAAAAACTCTAATTCAACTCATTGTCATATATGTGTAATATATGCAATATCTATTATACATTATAGCTCTTTGTCCCAGTCATATTTTAATTTTGTCCCAGTCATACAATTTTATCCCACTCATTAATCTATACACTCACCTCCTTTGTTCCAGTCACATTTTTATATCCCAGTCAGCGTCTTAGTTACATTTTCTTGACACATCACACAACTCTTACAATTCTCTTCTGAACACACGGGCCTGTGTGGGGCCCTACGTGTGGGGCTCACACGGGCCTCAAAAAAACATGCCAACGGCACGGGTCACCGCTCACACTTTTTGACACGTCACACAACTCTTACAATTCTCTTCTGAATACACGGGCCTGTGTGTGGTCCCACGTGTGAGGCCCACACGGGTCTCAAAAAAATGTGCCAACGGCACGGGTCACCGCTGTTGTCCCAGTCAGCGTTCTATGTCCCAGTCATACTTTGCACTCAACGTTCTATGTCCCAGTCATACTTTGCACGGGGCCCACACGGGTCTCAAGTGCCAACGGCACGGACAAACACTAGTCTATATTACAAAACACAAGGGTCCGTGGGATCCACGCATTTTGATTTATATTTTCAACCGTTAAATTTGATTCTTCATTGAAATGGATGGTAAAGATCTGTCAGCCCCTTACAAAACCCTATCACATCCAGCCAGATCTGCCAGCCCCCTTACAAAACCCTAACACATCCAGCCGCATCTCCTCTCTAGCTTTATCTTCTCAATGTTCCGTAGAGAGACCTCTGAGTTTACCGCTCCGCTACCTCTATCTCCAGTGAAGGGGGAAAAGGCGGACAACGAGGCGCCACCCGAGGCGGTGGCACACCCTCTTCATCCACCTGATGCGGAGATTGAAACCAAGAAAGCCACATTTTCATTCACGCACACATTTTCATTCACACACACATCTCTCTCTTTCTCTCTCAACCAACCCACCCACACCGCATATACGTGTATACGCAACCTGTACCTA
Organism: Monotropa hypopitys; assembly: GCA_002855965.1. NCBI lineage: Eukaryota > Viridiplantae > Streptophyta > Magnoliopsida > Ericales > Ericaceae > Monotropa > Monotropa hypopitys. Next base: position 10,171 of record NMUG010010616.1, read on the forward strand.
TAGTTCTTGAAGGTTCATTTCTATGGCTTCCAAAACCCTAGACGTGAAGAAACAAGACATAGCTAACTAACGTCCAAAGAGGCTGTGATGCCAACTAGCGAGAGGCCGACAAGGGAGAGGAAGATTGTGGAATGGTACTCAGAGCCCTCGCCTGGGAGAAGTACAAGCAAAGGATTTTGTGAAACGGTACTCAAAGCCCTCGCCTGGGAGAAGTACAAGCAAAGGATTGTCAATTAGGAAGGTATCGACCGTGGAATTTGCGTTTTAGTTCACGATTTCCCTCTCCTCTTCTACCTCAACCCGCTTCTGTCTCTCTCTCCTTTCCCAATCCAACCGTTTCCTGCTCTCCAATTCAGAACAAGGCTAGGAACCCAGAAACCCAGCAGCAAAAGACGAAATAGAAAGGAACCCATAAACCGATTGATAAGAGAACCAGAGGTTACGAAAAAAAAGGTTACGTACTTGATTGATAAGATAACCAGAAGCAGTAGATACCGATTGGAGAACGACGTTCAGCTCCTCTGCATCGCGCTGGGATCTAGGGTGTCGCAGAGGAGAGAGAGAGAGAGAGAGAGTTTCGGCTTGAATCCAAGAAACGTAATTGGATCCTCTGGTCTTGGGTGTTGGTTTCAGAAATCTTGACACATTCCGTTTTTCGGATTTATTGCTCTAACACACGGGTGCCAAATCTATTATACATTTCACAACAACGGTCCACGTCACCACT
>NMUG010010617.1:0-10895 GCA_002855965.1 Monotropa hypopitys
AAAATCTAAACTTTTCTTATACAATACTTGTAGATCGAAACATTTAGAAACACATATCTAAACATGGAGTTCTCATTTTGTCTTTGAAATACAACAAAGAATTACATGCATCTCTACAAATTTCTCTAGGTTATAATAACCATGATCATATGCATGATAACTCTTTACCACATATCATATGAGAATTTCTCTCTAGATCCACATACATAAGAACACTCAAACCTTTATCCATCCTTACTCCAAAATAGGGAAATAAATAGAAATTACTAAGAGAATGAGAGAATTAGAATACTTACAAGAGTGATACAATGATCTCTTAAGAATCCCATACTTTCTTCACCAAAATCCTCTTCAATGGCTTCTCAACTCCTAAGGAACATTCTCTCTCTCTCCCTCTCTCTAGAGTGAAAGATAGTGAAAGTATGTGTAATGACAGTCCCTAAACATCCATATACGTTTTAGATAATTAGGTAATCGCTCAAGAGTGTAAAATACCAAAGTTACCCCTTTTCATAACTGTCCGAATTTCCTTTAGCATTGCAGGGTTATCGATAACCCAGTAATAGGGTTATCGATAACCCAACCTTCTGTATCTACACTGTGCCAGAGTAAATTTTCTGGTTATCGATAACATAACTGACCCGTTATCGATAACACACCTCTCTGCATTATATTACGTTAACCACAACTCTCTGGTTATCGATAACCAACACGGCCGCGTTATCGATAACGCACTACTCTGCATCTTGTACTGGGCTTTCTACAACCCTAGTTATCGATAACCCAGGGTCTATGTTATCGATAACCTAAGCTAAAATTCTAACTTTCAACCTAATTTTTACCCAGCCTTTCCAACTCAATTTCTAACACTTTTCCAACATTCTAAACCTCAAATTGACATCCTAAGGCTATTTTATAACCTTCTCAATTCACAAACAACCTCAATTTAAATCTTTAAAATGTTCCAAGTGATAACCAAACATCCCAAAGCACAAAATTTCTATCATAATACATTTTAAATCATTCTAACTCATTGATCCTCAAATTTCCCTTATATCCAAAGGTCTAACATGATAAATAACAAGTGTATTTTCTCATTTCATGCAAAATATTAAAAAATGAAATATTTTATTTAAATAAGGGAACGGGTATTACAATGTGCCTTGAAATATGTTAGATCCAAAATCCAATAGGTTTGGTATTTTGGTAGATTGGTAATTTCATGATTGACAAAATATAATTAAAGGTTGTAATCTTTATTTAAAGAAGTGTCTGTTTAGAAAATTGGATGAAAAATCAAGAAATCATGTATTATCTTTTGTTTTTCTTATCTATAGTCCCCTTAAAGTTAGGATATGATTTGGGTTGAAGCAAATATAAAAATACATCATTCGGAAACTTAAATGTGACTTTACAAGTGCTCAGACTCATCCCAAAGTCGCTCAAGCGAATCAGGAAGAGGATGGTTGAAATCAGCTTTCAGACACGCGCAAACAGCACTGGAGTCGAGCGAGAAAATCTGCTCGAGAGGATGTCGAGTGAACAAACTCGCTCGAGCGAGTTTTAAGGGACGTTTGAGCAACCCTAGTAGTAGAGTTAAAAATTGGTTGTTTCCTAAGTGGTTTTGGGGGAATTCTTTATATATGTCTTATGCGAGTTTTATATGGGGATATACAATGAAGACATTGATATAGAGGCATATACAGAAAGGAAAAAGAGAGACATTCTATACTCTTGAGGGTAATTTGTGAGAATGATTCAAGATTAAATCACTACCCAATATGTGAGATTATTTTTGAAATTACACATGAATCATTAGAAGATTCAATGAGCGTTCTTCGACACTTCAAACAAGTTTATTCAGTTCAAGGAATACCAATCCTTCGAGCATTTAACATGTTCAACTGGAAGGCGCGTGAATTCGTTGTAGCATCGATCAAGTACCGAAGCGATGCACGTGGATTCGACAAGAGTAACTTAGAGGTGTGTAGGTGGAGTCTTACCATCGTGGTTTGTCTTGTAACTGTTGACTATGTAAGTCATAGTTTATAGTGCTTGATTTATTCCCGTGATTTTTATCATACTTTGGGGTTTTCCACGTATATCCTTGTGCTATGCATTTTGCAATTCATGGTCTTATTATTGCTTATGCATGCTTAGATTAATTAATTAATTAACAATCAATAATAGGCAAACATTAGGAATATTAGATTATTGCGACGTCACAATCCCTCCCCCGAATGTAGAGCTTTTCAATGGGTATCAGAAAGGGTCGCTCATTATTTTGGTTTAAAAACCTTGAATGGATCCTTATTGTTTTTAAAACATGAATCAATTAGATTTTCAAATGTTTATTTTAGATGATTTTAACATTGATTATTAAAAATCTCGAATGAAAGTTAGGATTCGTTCTATTGATGAGTTTATGTAGAATTCATGTATTACCAAATATATGCATCCTATAAAAACAAAAAGGGTAACTTAATACCTAAAACCATATCGGAATTAAATGATACAGAAAAGAAAGAATTAGATGCTAATAATCAGACGTTGAAAATCATTCACGGTGCTGTGGATGTTTCCTTGCATAGAAAAATTTCCGATTGTAAAATTGCTAAAGATGCTTGAAATATTATTTTTAATAACCAAGAGGATATCATTTTGACTGCTTCTTTAGAAACTGTATATTCTACAACAACATAACATAACTCATGTAGTCTCCAATCGTTGAAGGTATGGGTAGGGGAAGGATTGGAGACAGACCTAACCTTTGACAATACGCACAAAGTGACTGCTATCATAAAACCACTGAAACAGTGGCCCCCTATACTGTCAACCGAGAAGCTAAATGGATGTTTTGTTGTGGAATCATACCCACAAATCAAAACCAAAAGATATCAGAAAGGGTAGACTCAAAAGCCCAAATTACTTTATGTGCACATTAAGTAAAGAAACTGCATATTCTAATTTGAATAAAGAAACTCCTAATGATGCGGATGAAGAACACAAAGATTTAGATAAAAATTAAAGAAAATATAATAAACTTCACGATTTTTATGAAAACTTGTTGAAAAATAATAATGAATTAAATAAAAAGTAAAAGATTTTGATAAATCCTTTGAGTAATATATGTGATGAAAAAGAGGATCTTACACAAAAAAATAAAGCTTTCACTAAATCTAATGTTGCTTATGTTAAAGTTATTGATGCTTTAAAGTCAGATTTGTCTAAAGCTAACAGTCTTGTTGAGTGTTTTGAACGGGGATCCAAGAGTTTGGATACCATTTTGAGTTTACAGCGACCACATGGTGATAGACCGGGCTAGGATTCAATGAAACATCATCTTCAAATCAACCACCGAAAAAGGAGATAAAGTTTGTTCTTAAAAAGAATAATCCTTATACAACAAATGCTAAACTCCAAATCCGACAACCGCAAGCCATGAAAGCGGCAAAGTCAGTGCCTAAAAAAGAGGTAAATTTTCAAATTGTTAATCATGTTGTTAAACCTAAAGTTGGTAATCATATAAGGTAAATTTACTCCTACTTGTCATTTTTGTGGAGAGGTTGGCCATATCAAACGTCAATGTAAAAAGGTTCATGCATCATATGCTACACACACATGTGTCACATGTAGATTTTGATAGAATTTGCAAGGTAGAAAGAGAAGAAAAGAGGCGGCAGGTAGGGTTTCTAAAAGTTAGTGAGAATATTACAATAGCAAGCCTTATATAGGCAAGGAAATAAAAAAATAAAAGACTAGCCTAAAATAACAAAAGGCTAATAAATGACATAATACTAATATTTAACATTCCCCCTCAAACTCACGATCCAGCAGCGCATAACATCGAGAGTTTGCCAACAAAGAATCAAAATCGTTGCACCGTTAGATTTTGTAAAAAATCCGCCAACTCGAGAGAAGAGGTGACAAAGGGCAGGGAAATCGTGTCACAATCAAGTTGTTGACGAGTAGTATGGCAATCAATCTCAATATGTTGTCCGCTTATGAAAAACTGAACTATGAGCAATCTGAATAGCACTTTTATTATGACAATAAAGAGGGGTCGGTCCAAAGAACATGACACACATATCCGCTAGAAACCAACGCAGCCAAACAATCTCATTGGTGGTAGAGACCATATCATGATACTCTGCTTCAGTAGAAGAACGAGAGACAACTTGTTGTTTTTTGCTCTTCCAAGAAATAAGAGAATCACCCAAGAATACACAAAGGACTGCAGTAGACTTGCAGTCAGTTGGATCACCGGCCCAATCAGCATCTGAATAAACAGAAATCTCCAAAGAAGACATCGAAGGGAACAGAAGTCTGACAAATAGTCCCACAAAGATACCGCAAAATGCAAATAGCAGTAGCCCAATGAACTGTGGTAGGAGCGGTAACAAACTAACTAACAATATGTACTGCATGAGCAATATCAGTACGAGTGATAGTGAGGTAGACAAGACTCCCAACTAAAGTCTGATACAAGGTAGGGTCAGGTAGGGGAGTACCGTCAGTAAATAATTGTCCCAGTGCCCGAGAAACGAGCTCACTAAAGAATATCTGCAGTGTATTTGGATTGGGACAATAAATAACCCCTAGGCGAGAAGGCAACTTCAATGCCCAAGAAATAGCGAAGAGACCCCAAGTCCTTCATATCAAACTGACGGGCCAACTCAATCTTCAAAGCAGCAATCCCATCAATATCATCACCTAGAAGTGGACTGAACAAATAAAGCCTAATCATGATGGTTACGAGAGAAGCCAAGAGATGTGACCACCAAAGAGAATCTCTCAAACCAAGCTCTAGGAGCCTGTTTGAGACCATACAATGCCTTTTTAGTCTGCAAACCTGTCCAGAAGAGTGAGCGACACCTTGAGGAGGAACCATATAAACTTCTTCTGTGATATCGCCATTCAAGAAAGCATTTTTAACATTCATCTGAGAAATATGCCAATGACGAACAAAAGCCACTGCAATGAGTGCACGAATAGTGGTTATCTTTGCAGCAGGAGCAAAAGTCTCCTCATAGTCCATGCCATATTGTTGAGCAAATCGTTTAGCAACCAAGTGGGCCTTATAACGCTCGACTGAACCATCAGAGTTGGACTTAATTTTATATAACCAACAAGAACCAATAGTCTTTTTACCAGGTAGAAACATCACCAAATCCCAGGTACCAGTGCGATGCAATACATATAGTTTCCTCATCCATAGCTTGCTGCCAAAGAGGGTCACTGGCAGCCTTTGTATATGACTGGGGCTCACAAAGATTGTGAATAAATGACAGGAAAGCGGTAAAGGAACTAGAGTAACATGAGTATTCAAAATCAGGCAAATGAGTGGACTCATTAATACGATTGGCAGAAGGCGGTGCGGAATCCACAACTTCAGAAGTTTCTTGGGTGGCCGAAGAAGGGGGAGCATCAGTAGGTGTGTTAGATCTGCGAGAGTAATGCATAGGAAACGGCTGCAAAAGAGATGGGTTAGGAGAAGAAATAGTAGAGTCTAGAACATCATCAACATCATCATAAAAAGGATCAATATGAATCAGATCAACCCTGGTTATAGTATGAGATGGAGAATGAATAGACAAGAAAGAAATATGCTCAATAAATACAACATGACGAGAGACATAAAATTTGTTAGAAACGGGATCAAAACAATGATAACTCTTTCTTCCCTCACCATAACCAAGAAAAACACAAGCAGCAAATCGAGCAGACAACTTATTGCGCTCAGCTTCAGGACGAAGAACAAAACATGTGGTACCAAAAAACTCTCAAGGATGAATAATCAGGAGCACGACTAAAACAACCTTTCATAAGAAGAGATTCCAGCAGTAAGAGTTGCGGAATCCGATTGATCAAATGTACTTCTGTAAGAACAGTCTCCCCCAAAAAATTACTAGGAACACTGGCAGAGAGCAAAAGGGAACGGTCTCTACAATATGTCTATGTTTCCTTTCAGCAACCCAATTTTGAGCTGGAGTATCAGTACAAGAGGATTGGTGCATTGTACCATCAGATAAGAGTAATCTTTCAAATGCATTGGATATATTTTCCCCGCCCAAATCATTCCTAAAGCATTTAATAACTGCATCATGCTGAGTGTGAACAAGTGCCCTGAAAGTCATGTAAATGTTAAATAATTTGGAACGATGCTTCATGAAATAAACCCAACAATATCGAGTGTAATCATCAATAAAAGATACATAATATCAAGATTCTCCTTTAGTGACAATAGTGGTAGGTCCCTACACATCAAAATGAATTAACTAAAAAGGTAGAGTAGAAGAAGATGTACTGGGATTAAAAGGTAAAGCGGTAAATTTTGCAAGTTTATAACCACTACAATCGGAAATATCATGAGCATGCAAATTTTCCAAACATCCCTTAGAAGCTAAAAATTTTAAACGAGGGGCCGAAACACGACCAAGTCTAGAATGCCACAAGTAAAAACTAGAAGAATCTTTATTAAGACAAACAGAAGACAAATCAAAAGTGGAAGTAGCAACAACGGGCACTTTCAGCTTATCCAAGACATATAATTCCCCCTTCCTATGGCATGTCCCAATCAGCTTCTTGGATTGTGGATCCTGCACAAACAAGAGGTGGAAGAAAAGTGAACAGAAAGATACAATGTAGGTGTGCAAATAAAACCAATAAAAGAAAAAGGCATAGAAGATCCATCAACTGTAATAATAGAAACAGGAGAAGAAGATCGAAAGGTAATACTAAACAAACAAGAATCTGGTGATATATGGTTAGAGGCACCAGAATCTAAAACCCATAGGGATGCAATTATACCTGAGGGACTCGATGAGGACAGACCTGTAGAAGAGGTAGTAGACAAGGCATATGGTGGTTGGTGTGACTGAGCCTGAGTAGAGAGGAACTTCTGAAACGGATCTGCAAAAGCAACTATATTGGGATTCAGCGACAACAACTTAGGGCATTGAGCTTTCCAATGACCTTTTTGTTTGCAGAAGTTGCACTCATCACTGTTTGGATACTTCTGGAAAGAACGATTCTAATTTTGATTGCTGGAATATGATCTCGAAGGGGCCAAAATAGAATAATTAGGAACATCAGCAATAATTCCCTTCCCAGCCAAGGTCTTGAGATGAGTTTCTTCAGCCAACAACTCACCAACCACAGCATCACCGGGCGGATGTGGGTTTCGATACAGGATATTACCATGAATACCCTCAAAGTTGGGTCGAAGAGCCATCAAAAACTGAACAAGTCGTTGCTCTTCTCGATGAAGAATTTAATCAGAATTACTCTACAGAGATAGGGGCTTTGTGAGAGCAAGATGGTCCCATAGACCAGTAAGAGTCGTGTAAAACTCATGCACAGTCATATTATGTTGCTGCACTGCACGAATATCAGATTCTAATTGATATCTCTAGGCAAAATTGGAGTGCGTGTATAACTTAGCCAAGTGATCCCAAACTTACTTGGTTGTTTCATACTTGGCCAACTGCGTACCAATAGAGTGCTCAACAGAGTTATTTATCCAAGTAATGATTTTTGAATTATTGGCCTCCCAAGTATCCAACAGATCTGCATAATCCTTAACTTTGTCATCTGTTGGCTTGATTGAAACCCCACTGACATAGCTCTATAACCTATTGCCCTTCAAAAAATCTTCATAGCGTAACACCAGTAGGAATAGTTCTTGTCATTCAATCGAACACTAATCAACTGCAGAGAGTCATCTCTTTCACCAGCCATTGCAAACAGATCCGATTATTGAACAAATAGACCAAAACAAAATCGAAAAAACAAATCAACTAGGACATTTTCCGAACTGACCTACGAACCAACAATCGCGAATAGCGTCAGATCGCAAATAGCATGAGATCCGAATGTAAATGTTAGGAATTTTAGATTATTGCAATGTCGCAATCCCTCCCCGGAATGTAGAGCGTTTTCCAAAACCAATATTTGGTTTCTTAGCAATACCTTCTCTTGGCCCCTTTGGCAAATTGCTTCCCATTCTGCTTCTTCTTAATACCAGAACTATGGCCATGATCCACCACATTTTCCTTAGAGACATAAGAGCTCGCAACTTTCCTTTCGCTTGTGCTCCACGTAATTTTTGAAGTCCTTCCAAGCAGGGGTAACTTTTCAATGATTGCAACCACTGGAAGGTCTCATTCAATATCATCCCATCGGCATGAATCTCATGCAAGATTACTTGGAACTCTTGAACCTGACTGATAACAGTCCATCTTGAAGTCCAAGAACCGACCGACGATAAAATTCTTTGATTCATCATCCTCGGTCTTGTATTTTCTGTCCAAGTACTCCCACAATTCCTTGGCATACTCCTTGATATAGTACACATTGCAGTGTATCATCCAAGCAGTTGAACACATAATTCAGACATAAGAAGTCAGAGTGATTCCAAGCATCCCATGCAACAAGCAATTCCTTCCTTTTCTCGTTTTTGTCAATGACGTGGGGATCTTATGTCAAAACCTCATAGGGCCCAAAGTCGCGAGGTGAAACATCTTCTGTTGCCACTTCTTCAAATCCACGCCAGTGAATCTCTGATTTCTCATCATGGCTGACCAGAACCAACGGATGAGATAATATATGCACATTCAGAGGGATCTGAGTGCCCGTAGCATTCACAATAGTTGTAGTAGCAGCAGCAGGGATACTCTCATCAGCGGGGATCTCATTGCCATCACTGTTGCCACTGCCGGCCTGATTTTGAACATCAATCGACATGTTTTGTGTAATATATCAAAAAACTAGTAAAAACACAAATTTTAACTAGTGAGATGAATTGAAAGTAAAAGAATTGTGTATTTGATTGATTATATCACTATACAAAACCCTAATTTATACAAGAGGAGAGACATCTCCTATGGAAATACAACTCATCAAACCCTAATCAAATCTAATCAAATCAATCAAAATAATGTACAAGGAATGATTTGGTCAAACATAACCAAAAATAGAGATCCTAATAAATCTAATTTATTTTTATTTCCAACACTCCCTCTCAAGTTGGGGCAAAGATATTGACGAGACCCAGCTTGCCGAGAGATGATTGAAGAAGCGTAGGACCAATAGACTTGGTAAATATATCAGCGGTTTGATCAGATGAATAAACAAAACTTGGAGTAATAATACCAAATCGAACTTTTTCCCGAATAAAATGAATGTCAACCTCTATATGTTTAGTTCTTTCATGAAGAACTGAATCAGAAGATAACATAATAGCAGACTTGCTATCACAAAACAAGGTAGACGAGCCTGCTACTGGAAAACCCAACTCATTTAGAAGAGATCGAAGCCAAAGGAGCTCACATGTGCCCTGAGCCATAGAACGATATTCAGCTTCAGCCGAGGAACGCGAGACAACAGCTTGCTTCTTACTCTTCCAAGATATAAGATGACTACCACAGAAGGTACAAAAGTCAGAGGTAGAGCGCCTGTCACCCTTAGAGCCTGCATAATCAGCATCTGTAAAGCATGAGAGACCTGACTATGCTCCAGCTGTAAAGAAAAGGCCAAGACCAGGATAAGTCTTGAGGTATCGAAGGATATGGTAGACAGCATCCAAATGAGACGTACGAGGGGAATGCATAAATTGGCTCACAACACTGACGGCAAAAGTAAGATCCGGTCTTGTGTTCGTTAAATAGATAAGACGACCCACAAGGCGTTGATACACCGAAGGGTCTGGTAATAATTCTCCCAGTTCTGCAGTTAACTTAAGATTTGGGTCCATAGGGGAAGAGGCAGGTCTACACCCAAACATACATGTCTCCTGAAGAAGATCTAGAGAAATACTTTCTCTGGGATAACGAGATACCATGGCGAGACCTAGCAACCTCAATACCAAGAAAATAACGAAGAGAGCCCAAATCCTTAACATCAAATGATGTACTCAGGTCATGTTTTACTTGAGCGATTCCAGATGCATCATCACCAGTGATAATAATATCATCAACATAGACAGAGAGAATAATACACTTCCCTTGAGACTGGCGACGAATAAAACATGTGTGATCTGAATGACACTGAATAAATCTCATACTGAGAACCACATCGCTAAACCGACTAAACCAAGCACGAGGAGATTGCTTCAGGCCATAGAGAGATTTTTGAAGACGACAAGCTTTCCCAGAACACTCCCCCTGAGGCTGAAATCTCGGTAGAGGATCCATATAAATTGTCTCAGTCAAATCTCCATTCAGAAAAGCATTTTTAATATCAAGCTGATGAAGAGACCAATCAAAAGAGGCAGCTAATGAAATAAGAAGGCGAACAGTAGTTAACTTAGCCACCGGAGCAAAGGTGGCCCCAAAATCCTTACCAAGGACCTGAGTAAATCCTGTGGCAACCAAACGTGCCTTATAACGATCAATAGATTCATCTGCCAAGTATTTCAGACTAAACACCCATTTACACCAAACAGTACGCTCAACGGTCGGAAGAGCAACAAGCTCTCATGTCTGATTGTCCTGAAGAGCATCCATTTCCGCTTTCATGGCAGCAACCCATTTAGGATCCTGGAGAGCCTCATGGACAGAACGAGGAATATAGACCGAGTCAACCTGACTTACAAATGCTTTATAAGAAGCAGAGAGGCCCTGATAAGATACATACTTTGAAATAGGATGATTAGTACTTTCAGCCAAAAGACAACGAGATGGTGGGCGACGAACACGGGTAGGGTAACGGGGATAGGCAATATCAGGGGAAACCACAGAAGGTAAGGGAGAATGAGAGATACCTGGATCCGGAGAAGACGTTGGCAGGGGTTTAGATGAGCGAGGACGGTGGAAGTAGACCTGCAATGGATCGTGAAGGATAACAGGGGGCAATGAGTCACCAGTGGAATCAAGAATAGGAATGGGCCTAGGTAA
>NMUG010010618.1:0-10897 GCA_002855965.1 Monotropa hypopitys
ACGTTAATTTGGCACACATGATGCTTTGAGCGATGGCATTCTAGGTGTTTGATTAATTGTCACAAAGAAGTCATTTTCCTAACAAAGCCTAAACTCTATCCTCTTTGAATACTAATAGAATTATCTTCCAAACGATGGCCTGGACTTAGTCTAGTTTGCGCAAATAAAGTTCATGATTATCTTAAGTCAATACAAATCTATAACTATGGACTTAACCTCCCTTTAAATTCTAAGTCTTTTTACCTTAACGTGACAATAATTTAGAAATCAATCCAAAATCCAAGGCTAGCATCCTACCGCTAAACCATTTAAACGATTGAACTTGAAACTTAACAACCACATACCGTTCTCTGTGGATACGATCTCGTACTTACCGGGTATTATGCTAGCTAGGACATAGCCCTACGCTTTGGGTTTTTGTTGTCAAACGGAAGGTACTTCTAGAGCAAAGCATTTTTGGCGCCGTTGCCGGGGAACGGCGTTGTTTAAGTTAGAGTCTTTTACGTGTTTGTACTAGTTAGTTGGTGTTGGTACATGCGAAGATATAAAAGAGACCACACCAACCGATTAGTGAGACTGGATCCCATTCTAGAGGAAGAAGTAGAAGATCTCCCTCAAGTAGTAGAGATGGCGGATCAACCGGAAAGGACTATGAGGGATTACTTGAATCCCGAACGTACTGCACAATCATCATGCATAGTCCTTCCAACTATACTTCCCGCCAATGCTTTCACTGTAAAGACGAACCACATCTCATTGGTCCCCCATTTCCATGGAAATGACCATGAGAGTGCGTACGCACACATGCGTGAATTTGATGAGATTATGGCAACAATTGTTAGCCATGACGGACAAAAGGAGTCGGCTCGACTCAAGCTTTTTCCTTTTTCACTTAAGGATAAAGCAAAATCTTGGTTTAACACGTTGAAGCCCCAATCTATAAGGAGTTGGAATGAGCTGCAAAAACATTTCTACAAAAAGTTTTTTCCTATTCATAGGACTAGGCAACTCATGTTCCAAATTCAAACCTTTAAAGAGAAGAATGGAGAAACCTTTTACACGTGTTGGGAGAGATTTAAAGAGCTCTTGCAATTGTGTCCCCACCATGGTTTTGAGGACCATCAAAAGGTGGGATACTTCTATTCGGGCGTCTCACAAGTGAGTCGCCAACTTATAGACACAATGTGCAATGGGGAGTTTCTTGACAAGAGTCCCATAGAAGCTTGGGAGAATTTGGAGAAATTGGCGGAGAATAATCAATCTTGGGACTATTCGGATCCATCCGATAGATCTCGACCAATTCCTCTTGCTAGTTCTTCCGGTACTTACCATCTTGTGGAAAAGAGTGACTTACATAAAAAAGTAGATCAACTAGTCCGCAAGATGGAAACTCTTGAGCTTAATCGGGTGAATGATGTAGCCCCCGTGGCTATTGTTGAGGAATTATGTGCGGTATGTGATTTGAGTGGTCATACTACCCGGGATTGCCCCGCCCTTCCGATCCTTAAGGAGACTCTCCAAGGGACCGGGCAAGCAGAGGCAAATGCTATAAACCGAACCAATGACCCTTATTCGCAAAGTTACAATCCCGGGTGGAGAGATCACCCAAATCTCAAATGGGGGAATCAAAACGCACAAGTCAATACGGCGAGACCACCCCCGGTCTTTCCACAACAAGTACGCCCGAATGCTCCCCAATATGCTCCAAATCCACCTTTTTATCCCCAAAATCCACTCCCAAGTTATCCCCCCCAAAATCAACAAAATTTTGCTCGGCCTCAAAAGCCATCCCTTGAGGATTTCCTTACATCATTCATGCACGGACAATCATCTATCAACGAGCAAACCGCAAATGCATTGGGGGATATTAAGGGACAGCTCACAAAGCTAACAAACACCTTGGGGGTGTTACAACAAGAAAAAGGTAAATTTCCTGCCCAACCTCAACCAAACCCCTAAGGTGTACATTACTTGACCGATCCTACTGGCCCTCAAACTCAAAATTTTGAAGATGTGAAATCAATCACAGTACTTCGGAGTGGGAAAGAAATTGAAAAAAATATACATCCTAAAGATCCCACTCCGCCAAAAGTACCAATTCCAACCGTTCAAATCGGAAATCCAATAAGTCTTGAACCACCTACCTTAGGTGAAAGTTCAACTTCCAAAAAGGTTGTCGAGCCAAGTGGTTCGTTTGTTCCAATTCGACCCCTTATCCTCATAAATTGAGGGGTCCAACCAAGTTGTCAAATAACACCGAGGTGTACGAGGTATTCAAACAAGTCAAGATCAACATCTCTCTTTTGGATGCGATCAAACAAATACTCTCGTATGCCAAGTTTTTAAAAGATTTGTGCACTGCCAAAAGGAAGAAGAATGTACTTAAGAAGGTGTTTCTTATAGAGCAAGTAAGCTCAATCATTCAAACAAATATCCCTCCGAAATTCAAGGACCCTGGGTGTCCGACTATTTCAGTCAAAATTGGGGGAAAAACATTTGAAAGAGCTTTACTGGACTTAGGAGCTAGTGTAAACTTGCTTCCTTATTCAGTATACGAACAACTTGGGGTTGGAGAAATGAAACCAACAAAAATCACTTTACAATTGGCGGACCGAAGTTTAAGGGTCCCTAAAGGAGTTGTTGAAGATATCTTGGTGCAAGTTGAGCAATTCATCTATCCTGTCGACTTTATTGTCTTAGATACATGTCCGGTGGTTGAACTTCAACCACACACTCCAATCATTCTTGGACGACCTTTCTTGGCTACGTCCAATGCAATCATTCAATGTAGGAGTGGACTGTTAAATCTAACATTTGGAAATATGACGACGGAGTTGAATGTTTTTAACATTTCAACTCAAATGGGGGATGATCAGGATTATCACGATGTCAATCTAATTGACACGCTTGCCCAGGAATATGTGGACGAGATCCTTTGCAAGGACCCGTTGGAACAGTGTTTGATGGCCGAGGAGGCCAATTTTTTAAACTCATCCGAGGTGGGTTATCTTTACTCTATCCTTGACGAAGAAGAAGTAATGGGGGCTGAAAAATGGTACCCCAAGTTTGAGGAGCTTCCAATCTTGGAAAATAAGACATTACCATCTAGTGTCGAAGCTCCCAAACTAGAGTTGAATATTCTTCCCCCTACTTTAAAGTATATCTTTTTGGGGGAACATCAAACTTTTCCGGTGGTGATTTCCTCCTCTCTCGAGGATCACCAAGAAGCCAAATTGATCAAAGTCCTCCAAAGGCACAAAAAAGCCATTGGATGGACTATTGCTAACATAAAAGGTATTGATCCTACAATATGCATGCACAGAATTTATCTTGAAGATGATGTGCGTCCGTCTCGTCAACCACAACGTCGACTGAATCCAATCATGAAAGACGTGGTGAGAGCGGAAATCCTCAAATTGCTGGATGCAAGGATCATTTACCCGATAGCTGATAGTAAATGGGTATCCCCCATACAAGTGGTGCCCAAGAAATCAGGCACCACTGTAGTCAAAAATGCCAAAAACAAACTAATTTTCACCCGTGAAGTGACCGGGTGGCGAGTGTGTATTGACTACAGGAAACTGAATGCAAGCACAAGGAAAGACCACTTTCCTCTCCCCTTCATAGATCAAATCTTGGAGAGGGTCGCAGGTCATTCTTTTTATTGTTTTTTAGACGGGTACTCCGGGTACAACCAAATCGAAGTTGCCCTGGAGGACCAAGATAAGACAAATTTTACATGTCCTTTCGCGACTTTCGCTTACAGGCGCATGCCCTTCGGTTTGTGCAACGCTCCTGGCACCTTTTCAAGGTGTATGATGGGCATGTTTAGCGACATGTTAGAAAAAGTTGTCGAAGTTTTTTATGGATGACTTCTCCGTTTACAGAGATTCATTTGACGAATGTCTAAAAAACTTAGAAAGTGTGCTAGAGAGATGTGAGGAGAAGAACCTTATCTTGAATTGGGAAAAATGCCATTTCATGGCAACCCAAGGTATTGTGCTTGGCCATATCATATCGGCTAAGGGGATTGAAGACGATACGGCAAAAATAGACATAATCGCCAAACTTCCTTCCCCTAAATGCGTTAAAGATGTCCGGTCCTTTCTTGGCCACGCCGGTTTTTACCGACGATTTATCAAGTACTTTAGCGCCATATCACGGCCGATGTGTCATCTCCTCTCAAAGGAGGCTTCGTTCATTTGGACGGAGGATTGCGAAAAAGCTTTTGCTAAGCTAAAAGCTAGCTTAACCACCCCTCCTATTGTGCGAGCGCCCGATTGGGCCATTCCCTTTGAATTGATGTGCGATGCGAGTGATTACGCAATCGGGGCCGTATTAAGTTAAAGACATGGCAAAGAACCATGTGTAATATCCTATGTGAGCAAAACTCTAAACGAGGCCCAAATGAACTACTCTACCATTGAGAAAGAGTTACTCGCCGTCGTTTTCGCATTAGACAAATTTCGATCATATCTTTTAGGATCACCTATAGTGGTTTTCACAGACCACGCCGCCCTAAAGTACCTGATGACAAAACTGGATGCTAAGGCGCGGTTGGTGGATTCTACTCTTACAAGAATTTGATTTGATCATCAAGGATAAGCGAGGGGTAGAGAATGTTGTCGCAGACCATTTGTCCCGATTGGAGTTTGAGGATCATTCCTCACATATGCCTATCATTGACTCCTTTCCGGATGAACAACTTTTTAACGTTGAAGTTTACCCGTGGTTTGCAGATATTGTAAACTATTTAGCCACGGGCCAACTTCCATCTAATTGGTCCCAAAACGATAGAATGAGATTCTTGAGTGAAGTGAAAAGGTTCATCTTTGATGATCCTTACTTATTTAAGTATTGTCCGGATCAAATTATCCGGAGGTATGTGCCTAACCAAGACCAACGAGATATTCTCAGGTTTTGCCACACCGAGGCATGTGGGGGTCATTTCTCATCAAAGAAGACCGCCGCAAAAGTCCTCCAATGCGGGTTTTATTGGCCTTCCCTTTTTCGCGACACCTATGACTTTTGCAAAACATGTGAAAGGTGTCAGCAATTGGGAAGCGTAACCAAAAGAAATATGATGCCCCTCACCAACATAATTGTTGTCGAGGTTTTCAAATGTTGGGGCATCGATTTTATGGGTCCTTTCCCAAACTCTTTTGGTTACCTCTACATCCTACTAGCAGTCGACTATGTGTTGAATTGGGTAGAGGCCATTTGCACTAAAACGAATGACAACAAAGTTGTCATACAATTTTTGAAGGAAAACATTTTTTCCAGGTTTGGGATGCCAAGGGCGATCATAAGTGATCAGGGCACCCACTTTTGTAACAGGCCATTTGAATCTTTGGTAAAGAAATATGGCGTTACTCACAAAGTGTCCACTGCCTATCATCCCCAAACCAATGGGCAAGCAGAACTTGCCAACCGGGAGATAAAACATATCATAGAAAAAACGGTTAACCCTAACCGAAAAGATTGGTCACTAAGACTTCTCGATTCTCTTTGGGCTTACCGTACTGATTACAAATCCATTTTGGGCATGTCACCATATCGATTGGTGTACGGAAAAGCATGCCATCTCCCGGTGGAAATTGAACATAAGGCATATTAGGCGATAAAACAATTGAATTATCATTTGCCCGATGTCGATGCTCACCGCAAACTCCAACTAAATGAAATTGAGGAGATGCGTCGTGATGCATATGATAGCTCGGTCTCCTACAAAGCAAAAAATTAAGGAGACACATGATAAAAACATTCGCCGAAAAAATTTTGAAGTCGGACAAAAAGTTTTGCTTTACAATTCACGACTTCATCTTTTTCCCAGTAAACTTAGATCACGTTGGGTTGGCCAACCATTCCTTGAAAGTTTTGATGAGGAATTCATAGAAAAGGAACTAGTCGATCCCATCTACCGGGACGACAGTGAAGCTTAAATTTTTATTCTTGCATGCATCTAGGAGATGTTAAATCCATAGGGTTTGAGATACCCCTAGTGTCCGGCCGTGCTCGAACGGCCCCTTTGATGGTCCGGTATAGCCACCCATGGACTAACCTTGATTTTGTATTATCTGAGATTACCTTAACAAAGTATGGATTATGGGACAAAAGTGATTGGAGGTTTTCAAGGTTTAGCCACAAAGTGCTATCTTAGAAGACTAACCTACCGAGTAACCATGCTACCCAGAAATGTTAGGAGATTTCTTCTCTAACACATTGTCAAGTGAGGAAGTGGGAAGAAAAGTATAGCCCGTGTAGAGTCGCGTGAGTACTCCGGCACTCCATTTTTTATTCAAATGATGTTAGCTGTTGCTTTTTAAGTAGGTAGTTTACGAGTAAGTATTTGCATGGTAAACATGTTACCACACCAGCATTTTGTAGTTTAGGTCTATAGTTGGGATGAGTGAGGCATTCAGGAGCCCTAAGTCATGGGTGTGATTACGTGTCGCGGTTGTAAGCCCAATAAAATCCCAACGATGATCTTGTGTGACTAACTGTGGCACCAGGTTGGAGCCGAAGGAGTGAACCTTGAGAAAGCACCGCAAATGACAAAAGAGAGGTGTCGGGTGAATGACATTCCACCCCGAAAGGTACTATTACTTATTTCTTCTCCCGTTTTGCAATTTTTACGCACAAGGACGTTGCTCGCTTTAAGTTGGGGGGAGGAACTAGCATAGTGACCTTAGTTTATTACATCTTGTTTAAAATGGTTGACATGCACATATGCAAAATTTTTGAATTTTTTGGAAAATTACCTTCCATTTTTGTCCTAAGCTATGTTGCAAGTTTAACTACATTTCATGTCGCATCTAGTTTACATGCTTAGAAGTCTCATGAACATCAATAATATGACTAATAAGTGGAAAACATGTTGCATGCGTCAAAAGAGTGGCGATTCAATTTCTTGAAACATCCCACTATCAAATTTAATCTCAATTCGTACTTGATATCTTTTCGTTATCCATGAAAACAAGAAACAAAAGAGTATAACAATAGTGATTTGTCGGAAAAAAATTTGGAATACATAAATGATATGATTCAAGGAAGTCTTTGCATGATTTATACCACTCACGAGTCCCCTTTGGCCTATTAATTGTACCTAGTCCGTGTCCGTTCTTGTCAAACCATAGGAAACCAGATGAATGGTGAATTTTGGGGGAAAATGTGACTTACAGTAGTTGGAAAGTTGATATATTTGATGGAGTAGGTTGGAAGGAGAAAAGTTGAGAAGAAGAACCAAAAGAAACCAAAATTTGTTCCCTGGTTTTATCTGTAGATTTCTGGAAAAAAGGGGTTGTACCGGTCCACTGAACCGTCGTGGACCGGTCCAAGGAAATAATTTTTTGAAGACTCTCGGGAAAATTGGCTCAGGGATGTGAGTTTATTCGGGTTGTACCGGTCCACTGAACCGTCGTGGACCGGTACAAGCGTCCAGTTTCAAAAAAAAAATAAAAGGGCCCCGATTATTTTTTTTGAACCCTACCTCTCTCTTTTCTCCAAACCAGCGGCTGCTCTCTCCAAACCCTCGAAAATTCCTCAATCTCCTCCCTCTCTCACTCTCTCAAAGATCAATTTACACTCTCTCTCCCTCTCTCAAAGATCAATCTCCTCTCTCTCCTTCTCTACCTCACCACCATACAACCCATCCCTACCAAATTAAACCCTACAAAAAGCTTGAGTGGACATCCATGGCTCCAAATCTTCAAATCCCACATTTTCCGAAACAAGGTAATCTCTCACCCATGTCTCTATTGTACCCACTGTTAGGGTTGATTGTCGTGCTATCGTTGGTTATTGGATTAATGGCTCGAGGGAAAGGGGTGGCTAGACCCAAAACCCTTGACAAGGGCAAAGGGGTCGCGACCACTTCTAGTGCGCGACCCGAGGAATTCGAATTTGACGAAGAGGAGAGTGAGAATGGAGGTAACGAGTAAAGAAAGAAGCGGATAAATGACGAGGAGGCGAGTCGCCTTCGCGAACATAAAGCTTGGGTCTCCAAATTGAACACCAGAAAATTCACTTGCGAGCAACAACTTGACCGCGGGGATATGGGAGGACATGCCATTGTCGACACAGTGGTACACCAAGGTTTGCGTCATTTCTTTCGAAAATTTGAAGGTTATCGTCCATCTCTAGTTATAGCTTTTTACGAGCACATGAATATTAGTGATGATGATTATATCATTGATTCGACAATTGGAGGGGTGACGGTGACCGTTACTCCGGATGTAATTGCCCGATATATGGACTACCCATGCCCGGTTGCCTATGATATCACATTTCCTAAACCTACATAGGACCGGGACCTTGACCACGTTGTCCAGACTATCACAGACGACCCTACCTCTTTCAATGCCCACTCCCGACGATATGTTCAAGGGGGATTGAAAGAGCTATGCCGAATTGTAAACAAGCTCGTCAACTACAACTTGAGTCCATCTAGCAAAGAAAAGACCCCTTCTAAAGAAGACGGGGATCTTATCTACGTATTTGTGTCAAGGTGGGAACGGGTGGACTGGGCTTTATTCATTTGGAATCAGATGAGAATCTTTCGGGAAAAGGGAGTATCTCTAAGCAACATCCCTTTTCCGGCGATGGTTACAACATTATGTTTGCAGGCAGGGTGTAGAACAAGAGCAGGAGAGAAGATGGTTCCCGACGTTCACGGACCGATTACATTGGCATCCATAAAGAAAAGCATCTCTTTGTTTAAACCAGTGGATCCCGAAGAGGTTGGTGCCTCTAGGCCGGTTTCTCGTGGTCATATTGAGAGACAGGAACAATGGTTCAACATTGTTAGCAACCGCCAAGAGGCAATCATGCATGAGCAGCGGCACATAAATTCCCGACTGACTAGGCAGGGGAAGAAGCAAAACAAGTTGATGAAATGGGTGAAATGGCTGATATGTAGAGAGGAGGTGCGTTCTGGGGAGAGGTTTGTTGACTTTGATCCCGAGGTTGGTGCAGAGGAGAGGGATACGGATTCAGGCTGATTTGTTTGGAGTCTTGTTAGTTGGCGTTTAGTAGTTTAGTATTCTAGTAGTTGGTACCTTGGTCATGACATTGTTGGTTGTTTTGAGTAGCCTAGACTTTGGCTACACTTTTGGATAAAAAAGGATGGTAGTGGCTTGGGTAGTAGACCAAGTAAGCGTTTAGCCACTACCTATTTTGTCGTTTCCTTTTTATTGTCTACCATCTGTCATTATATGATGAAAGACCTAGATGATCTATGTTGTTTTTTTATAAAATATTTGGCAAAGCATGTTTGTTTTATGATTATGGATAACATAGTGTACTCGTGTCCTGATATTGCTTTAGTATGGTGTGTGCTTCCTTGATGCGTTTTCTATTTCGAAATTCGCATATTCTATCACACCACTCCTGGGATGTTTATAATTCTTGTGCGATTAATGAGCGATACATGTATACCTCCGTAAGGTTGGAATCAAGGCTCACTACGTCGTATGTAGTTAGTTAACCACGAATGCGACTAATTATAATTATTCATGAGATTTCGATGCATGCATCTTAGTTTGGGATTGTGGCATGTTAGTTAACTTTCTATACGTGCGGGGGAAGGTAATATCATACCTAGATACCTTTTTGGTTTTGTAATTACGAGAGAAGTATGTAGCATAAATATGTCTCATTTCATTTTTTGGGTTGAACGAGGACGTCCAACGTTCAAGTTGGGGCCAACTATAGTCCCAATTTTGGTCTTCGACGACTTATAACATCTAAATTGTGGATATTTTATGCTTGTGGTAGTTTTTGTATATTTTCATGAATTTGCAATATATCGGATGAATTGCTCTAACGGATCCATGTCGACTTCAATGAGCCGGCCAAAGACATTGCACGGCACGGTGAAGCGTCAAGGACATCCCGGATGAGTTTTGGGCAAATGGAAGTAGACCAAGCAAGTTGCTGTCAAGGAAGAAATTTTTCTGCAGGCTTGTACCGGTCCACTGAACCGTCGTGGACCGGTCCAAGCAATTATAGGAAATGAAGACTCTCGGGAAGTTGGCTGAAGGAAACGAAGTCTTCGGGCTTGTACCGGTCCACTGAACCGTCGTGGACCGGTTCAAGGGTAAAGAAATTTGGCATCTCTCAGGAAGTTGGCTGAAGAAAATGAAGACTTCGGGCTTGTACCGGTCCACTGAACCGTCGTGGACCGGTACAAGGTTTTGGAATTTTTTCCAGCTCTCTGGAAAAATACCCGATAATATGAGTTGTAGAAGCTTGTACCGGTCCACTGAACCGTCGTGGACCGGTACAAGGCAGAAAAACTAGCAATTTTATTTTCTAATTTTTTGGAGTTTAGGGGCAATTTTGTCCATCTTTTTTATGATTTTGTAAGGACATATAAATAGGGAGCCACGACTTTTGGCTCAAGTATGCTTCATTACACTTAATTCTAGGGTAAGTTCTAAATATCTAAGTTTTGTTTTCTCTAACTTCTCTCTACCCTTCTTCCTCCTTTGCATTTGCTCCCCCTTCAAATTAGGTAACTTGTGTTATGCTTCAAGTCTTTTGTTCTTGCTGAAGTATGGAGGTAAGTAGATTCCCTCTCTTCCCATGTAATTTTTATCCTTAGTTGTTAATAAATAATTTTCTCTAGGTTTTTGAATCTTCTCTTTTGGAAATTTGTTAAGACTTAAGCTTGTTGTTAATCATGTCTTCTTCATGTATTCCTAAGAAAATTATCTAGTTGTTCACAAGTAATTTTTCCTCAAGTTTTTGAAGCTTGTCTTTTGAGAATTTGTTAAAGTTTAAGCTTGATCCTAAGCTTGTCCTCTTTGTTAATCTTGAAGAAAATTACATAGTTGTTAATTTGATTTTTATGACTTGTTTAGGAATGATTCTCATAATTAGTTATAATTTGATTATG
>NMUG010010619.1:0-10897 GCA_002855965.1 Monotropa hypopitys
CCCCCGCCGGTAGGCTAACGTTTGTTCACTGTGCAACCAGGTCCAGCCACTCAGCTCCGCCGCTCACCACCGGAATCCACCACTGAAAAGGCTTACCCCCCAACAATTGGCGACTCCGCTGGGGACCCTTTTCTCTAACACTTAGATTCCCACTGTGAGCTCTCGAACACCTTTCTCAGCTGAACAACTCGGCCAGGAGGAAAGAGACCAACACTGTCCAGCCGGGGGAGCCTCGGACGTACAAGCCGTACGAATATGTAGCTCACACCACCGTCTTCAAACAGCCAACCTTTATGCTCCTTCGCAAAATCGAAAAGGAGCCGTTCTTCAGATGGCCGGAGAAGAGGTTGGGAGCCCATAGAGGTGGCAACGACAAATTCAGATACTCCTACCGGGCCTACAAGTATTTCTTGGAAGAGCTGGTCACGGCAGGCCACCTTGGCGAGTTCATTGATACCGAGAAGACGGTCACGACCGTACCGAGGGAAGATCCCAAGCCAGCCCTTCATATCATCAACGTAATCCACGGGACAGTGGATCACCGACGAGAGGAGCAACTTCAGACAGAGCTTCGGCAGATTGAGGCAAAGGAAATTCTTGCCGTCCAACCAATGCCGAAGAAACCAAAGCCGGAGTCAAGGTATTCCATCACTTTCTCTTCTAGAGATTCAGAAAGGGTCTAACACCCCCACGACGACGCGCTAGTCGTCACACTTCAAATTGCCGACTGCCAGGTCAGTCGAGTCCTCGTTGACCTCGGCAGCTCGACAAATGTCATGTATTATTCTCTGTTTAAGAAAATGGGGTACAAATCGGAGGACCTACAACCGATCGATGTGCCACTGGTAGGGTTCAACGCGGCATCCGTTTGGCCGCTCGGCAAGCTTACCATACCAGTGACCATCGGCACGGTCACAACCGAGGTGGAGATGTGGTAGTCGACGTCCCGTCACCCTACAATGCTATTTTGGGCCGAACCTAGGTCCACAGTATCAAGGGAGTCGCCTCCACATACCACCAGGTCATCAAATTCATCGGCTCAAGAGGGGTGGAAGAGCTTAGGGGAGACCAAGCCTCGGCCAAGCAGTGCTATATCGCTGCCGTCAAGGGCAAGGTCACCCACGAACAAGTTCACTGGGTGGAGGTCCCTGATCAACCAGTGCTGGAGGACGTCGGTTCAAGTGCCTCGGCTAAATCCATTGAGGACTTTGACACCGTCCCTCTAAGCGCCGACGATCCGGAACGCTTCTTTCTTATCGGCTCAGAGATGTTAGAGGCAGACAAAGCCGCCATAATCAGCTGCCTCAAAAGAAACGTAGAGATTTTTGCCTGGACACCTTATGAAATGCCGAGCATAGACCCAGAGTTCATTAGCCACCACCTCAACGTCCGGCCGGAGTGCCGGCCCGTCGTTCAGAAAGCCAGGCGATCGGCAGCCGCCCACGCCGATGCAGTGATCGAAGAAGTGGACCGCCTGACCGAAGCGCGGACGATCCGAGAAGTGCACTATCCCACCTGGTTAGCCAACACGGTGGTGGTCAAGAAGAAGACCGGTAACTGGAGGGTTTGTGTTGACTACACTAACCTCAATGAAGCTTGCCCCAAGGACAGTTTTCCTGTACCGAGGATTGATCAGCTGGTCGACGCAACGGCCGGACACGTCAGGATGAGCTTCATGGATGCCTTCCGAGGGTATCATCAGATTTCCATGTTCGGCCCAGATCAAGAGAAGACAACGTTCATCACTCCCAGGGGGCTGTTCTGCTACTGAGTGATGCCCTTCGGCTTGAAGAATGCCGGAGCAACGTACCAAAGGATGGTCACGAAAATATTCAGCTCTCAAATCGGCGACACAGTGGAGGCCTACATAGACGATATGGTCGTCAAAATCAAGGCCGAATGGAATCACCTGGACGATCTCCAGAGGGTATTTGACATACTAAAGAAGCACAAGCTCCGGCTCAACGCTTCAAAATGTGCCTTTGGAGTTGGCTCGGGAAAATTTCTGGGTTATCTCGTCACGCGCCGAGGTATTGAGGCCGACCCCTCTCAGATTTCGGCCATCCAGAAAATTGAGCAGCCGAGAACTTTGAAGGAAGTACAGAAGCTTGCAGGAATGGCCGCAACCCTCAACCGGTTCACCAGCAGATCCTCAGATAAATGTCGACCGTTCTACGAAGTGTTGAAGAAAAACAGCCGACGTCACTTCCTCTGGACCGAGCAGTGTGGGGAAGCCCTCGGCAATCTCAAGGAGTACCTCTCCTCAGTTCCCCTGCTTGCCAAACCAATGCAGGGGGATGAGTTGTATCTATACCTTGCCGACACACCACATGCCGTCAGCTCAGCATTGGTTAGGCAAGAGGGGATGGAGCCGCATCCAGTCTATTTCTCTAGTAAGTCTCTCATCAGCGCCGAGACCAGGTATCTCCCTCTCGAAAAACTTGCATATGCTTTGGTTATTGCTTCCAGGAAATTGGCACCGTACTTCCAGGCGCATACCATTGTGGTCCTGACCGAATTCCCTCTTCGGACGTCGCTTAAACGCGCCGACTTATCCGGCCGACTCACCAAGTGGGCCGTGGAGCTGGCCAATTTCGACATCAAGTTTCAGCCAAAAACAGCTATCAAAGGTCAAGTCTTGGCCGACTTCCTGGCAGAATTCTCTCCTCGGCCTGACGATCCTCATCTAGAAGAAACTATGGCCGAACAGGTCTTGCCGGAGTCACTGCAAAATCAGGACTCGTGGAGGATGTTCGTGGACGGTGCATCAAACTGCCGAGGCAACGGGGCCGAGATTGTCCTTATCTCGCCTAAGGGAGTCATCCATGAGCACTCCCTTCGGCTCAACTTCAGCGCCTCCAACAACGAGGCAGAGTACGAAGCACTCCTGCCCGGATTGAAAGCGGCCAAGGAGTTGGAGATCCAGAGCATGAACATCTATAGCGACTCCCAGCTCGTGGTCAACCAGGTCAACGGGGACTACGAGTGCCGAGATGAGCAGATGGGAAGATACATGTAGAAAGTCAAAGAAAGAATGGGGTTGTTCAAGCAAATCCAAATCCAGCAGGTCGGAAGGGAACTAAACGCCCATGCCGACGCTCTGGCCGGAATAGCCTCAGTAGCGGAAGTCAGAGAACAGAGGACGGTCAGCATCCAAAGTTTGGATCAGCCGAGCATCGAAGGGCCGAAGCAGCAAACTGTCTTCTTCATCAGCCAGGGTCCTAGTTGGATGGACCCAATTATTGCATTTTTGAAAGACGGCTCACTTCCAGAAGATAAGAGGGAGGCCCACCGAATCGTCCATAAGTCGGCCCGGTTCTGGGTTGGCCCTAATGACAAGTTGTACAGGCGGTCCTTTTCCGAGCCGTACCTCCTTTGTGTGCACTGGACAATGGTGTAAGGAGTTCTGCAGGAGCTCCACGCCGGCAGCTGTGGAGCTCATACCGGGGGAAGGTCAATAGCGCACCGGGCTATCTCGCAAGGATACTGGTGGCCGAAGATGATGGAGGACGGAGAGCAAATCGTAAAGAAGTGTGGCTCCTGCCAGAGGTTCTCCCCGATCATTAGACAGCCTGCCGAAGAGCTTACACCCTTAACTAGTCCTTGGCCCTTTGCTCAGTGGGCCTTAGACATTGTCGGCAAGCTTCCTACGGCACCAGGAGGTTTCAAATTCCTAATCACTGCAACAGATTACTTCTCCAAGTGGGTTGAGGCCGAGCCGTTGGTCACCATAGAAGACAAGGACGTAAAAAGATTTGCTTGGAAGAACATTGTCTCTCGCTTCGGAATACCCTATGCCTTCATCTCTGACAACGACACTCAATTTATGGGGGACCTCTTCACCAGCTTTTGTGCCGAGTACAGAATCAGGTTCTACAACTCAACCCCTCACTACCCACAAGGCAACGGTCAGGCCGAAGCGTCCAACAAAACCATCGGTAGCGGAATCAAAAGGAGACTCCAAGAAGCTAAGGGGAGATGGGTCGAAGAACTCTCCAGCGTTCTTTGGGCCTACCGAACGACTCCACGACGCTCAACAGGGCAGACCACGTTCTCTCTAGCCTTCGGCATGGAAGCAATCATCCCCTGGAAGCCGGTCTGCCAACAATCAGAACCGAAGGGTTTGACGAAGCCACAAACAGCGCAGCAATCCAAAAGGACTTGGACCTGACCGACGAAAGGAGAGATTTGGCTAGGATCAGACTAGCCGCCTACCAGCAGGGGGTAGCCAGAAATTTTGCCAGAACGGTCCGGCCCATGGCATTCAAAATCGACGATCTTGTCCTAAGGAAGGTAGTGAGAAACAAGAAGAAAAGTTCCGACAGAAAGCTCGGTCTTAACTGGGAAGGACCATACAGGGTAATCGGACACTCAGAAACTGGGGCTTACCGACTTGAGGATCTGGACGACACTCCAATCCCCAGACCATAGAATGCTACGAACCTGCGATTGTACTACCACTGAATGTAAACTTGGCTTAGGGCCCCCAATCAATGAAAGTGGTTTTCAAAATTTTGTCTTCTACGCCGGCACTAAATTACCAAAATGTCACAGTTGCCGTTTATCTACAAAACGTGCATGTAGCTCCTCGGTGGCATTGCCAAGGAAGCTTACAAATCTTCGGCGCTATATCGCCAAAGCAGCTCACAGTTGTCGTTTATCTACAAAACGTGCATGCAGCTCCTCGGTGGCATTGCCGAGGAAGCTCACAGCTCTTCGGCGCTATAACGCCGAAGCAGCTCACAGTTGTCGTTTGTCTACAAAGCGTGCATGCAGCTCTTCGGTGGTATTGCCGAGGAAGCTTACAGCTCTCCGGTGCTATAACGCCGAAGCAGCTCACAGTTGCCGTTTCTCTACAAACGTGCATGCAGCTCCTCGGTGGTATTACCGAGGAAGCTCACAAATCTTCGGCGCAACATAGCCGAAACACTGCACAAGTTATCATCTATCTAAAAAATGTACAAGTATCGCCCAGGCAGGAGCCGGAGCGGCCTTCATTTTGCAAGCAGCCCAGTATTTTTGCCGAACCAAGGAAAACGCCTTGGTTACACCAAAACCCTTTCCTCGGCTGGGGAAGTGGGTAAAGCAACACAGAAAAATGCACAGACATGAAAGCAGTTCATTAAAGCAAAAACAAAAGGAAGCCGGCCATAGGTCGGCTCGGCCCAGACAAAAGTAGAGCAAAATTACAAAGCAGGAGCGCAAGGATGGTCAAGCAGTTGGCTGGGAGGAACCGACAGCTCCAGTCGCGGGTGCCTCGGTCCCAATAGGAGGATCGTCCACAACAGCCGGAGTGACCGCCGGAGCAGAAAAGATCCAAGCTCTAGTCTTGGACTTCCTCATTTCAGGGATCTCCCCCACGCCCTCAGCGCTGTCCTCGGCCCCTAGAGAGACCTTGGCATTGACCCATCCCTTCTTGAAGACCTTCTCCTTCAGCCTTCCCAACTGGCTGTGACACTCAACGACTGCCTCTTCACCCTGCCGTAGTCCTCCTCCTCCTTCTCGGCAGCTCGCTTCTGCACCTCCTCCATCTCCGCCTTCAGACGGAGGTTCTCATCCTGGAGCTCCTAAAGCCGAGTATTCTTGGCAGACAGCTCTGCCACATTGATCTCGACCATCGCCAGGATCTGTTTGTTCTTTTCCTCCAGCGCGGCCACGGATCCCAGAGCCTCGACGAGTTTCTCCTCCGCCTTCTTGTCAGCCAGCTGCCGCGCAGCCTGTACCTGGCCGAGGCGTTGATCCACGCCGACGCCAGCGTGCATCATCTACAAAAAGACAAGTTATTAACGAAAATATCGAAGGAAGCGGGTTCAACGAATTCAAAGAAGTTGAGCTTACCATCGCGCCGTTGTACATCATCCTGCGAAAACAGGTGCGGGGACCTTTGAGGAGGTGCTCCATCTCCCTCGGCAATGTGAAGGCCTGGACTAAGGCCATTGCCACGCCGGGGCGGTCCGCCAGCGTGTCCCCCTTCTCAGGAGCAATGCCCTCGTAGGAGAGCTTCGGCTCAAATGGAATTATCTCCCGTTGGGAGGATTGCGCCGTCTCCTGCGCCACGGGATCACGGACAGGACTCTTCTGAGCAGCAGCCAAAGAGTGCCCAGCCGATTGCGCCGCTTCCTCGGTCCGAGGCCTCTTCTCCTGGCGAGTCCTCTGCAACGTCTCCATGACTTCATCGGAGTGGCCTCTTGCCGGCGTTTCCTTCAGTATGGTCACCAGGGGCTCAACGTTTAGGCCCTCCATCTCCTCGGTCAGGAAATCGTCTTTAAGATTGATCACCTTCTTCGACCCCGTTTCTACCTCTACCTCCTCGATAGACGGCGAAGCAGATGGTTCGGCTGGATGAGTAGCGGAAGGTTCGACTGAACGCCTTGCAGATGGCTCGGCCTGAGGAGGTCGCGGCCGAAGAGTATGGGTGTAGGTTGAGGAGTACTCCAACAAGGTCGGTGCCGAGCGTCTCGCCTCTGGCAGTTTGGAAATGGCTTTGACCTTTTCAACGTCGGCCACGTTCTTATAGTGGCTCAAAACGCCGGCTTCTGCACAGAGCAAAAGCAGATGATTAGAAACACCAAGGAAAAAGATCAGATAAAAGGAAGGAGCTTCAACCAAAGCAACAAACTTACCGGGGACTCCCTCTAGAAAGGGTACGGTGTACACATGCCCCGACCCATAATGGAATGGAAGGAAGAAACGGCCGGAGACGATTATCACGTCCTCGGCATATTTATCTGAATCCGGCAAGCCGACAATCAGGCCGCCCTGACCGGGCCTCCTGGCCAGGTAATACTTTTTGTTCTTCTGGTTGATGTCGATGAAATAGCAACCGAAGATATCCTCGAAGGCCAGTCGGTCTGCCGGCGGAAGGGTTTCGTTCAACTTCTCTACCCCCAGAAGGATTCTGAGGGTATTGACCGTCACTTGGAACAGAGTGATCCCAAGTGAGCCGAAGAAGCGGGTGAGAATGGGTTGAAAAGGGAACCGAACTCCCCCCTCAACGACAGCAACTATGGGCACAAGAACGTGCTGCGGTCCTTGTTCTTTGTGACCGACGGGGGCGAGCAGAAGGTTCACGTCGGCCGGAACCTCGTATTCCTCCCTGAAATGCTGAAGGTCTTCAGGAGAGTCCAGGAGTGGCCTGAACTTGTCGGACCTTTTCTTCGGCGCCATTTGTTGGATCTGAAAAGAACACAAGCAAGGAGGGCACCGTTAGTCGGTCCGGCATCGACCTACGCAATGACGCGCAGAGAGGCAGCTCGGCGCGTCCAAATTCAGTTTGGATGTTCATCTCCCTCACCACGAAACCCAGAAGCTCGCGAAGAATTTCCAGATCATGAAAGTGGCGGAGAAGAACGACCGGAAGAGCGTCGCTAAATCGACGAGAGAAAGGGAGATAGACGCTCACGGCCAGATCCAGTTCGTCCAGGCCGCGAACGTTCGGGTGCATCGTCTCCAACCTTGCAACCCAGAAGCAACTGGGAAGCTTCCAGGCAGCAACAATGACGGACAGACCAGGCACTCAATCAAAACAGTCGCTAAATCGACTGAGAAATAAGAAACCAATGCCATCAATGTACAGATGAGGAGCAGACGCTTACCAGAAAGGTGAAAGGAGGACTGGAAAGCTGAAGAAAGTGAGGCAGGGGCTAGAACAGGTCTCGTCGGAAATCGCCTGGGAGCTCGCCGGAAATCGCCTGAGGGTTTGAGAAAGAAGCAGCAGGGAGGGTTTGGAAAACCCTAAGGGGTGCTTTTATAGGCGGTCACCTGGAATTCAAAATGGGGTGACCGGCCAAACCGCCCAAACCGGTCACCACGCGGTTTCATGATTGCGCCGCCTTGGAAGTTGTGCCGGCACAGACAAGTCTGACACCTATTGATGGCGCTATCCCATCCGCCGCAGCGTCAGCCAACCACAGCATGACACGCAAGGCCAGCCAACCGCCAGATCATGCGCACGGAGACCGATGACGCGACACCTGTCCGCGTGACGTCACGACAGACGCGCCACCTCTCTAAAGCGCGACACGTCAGCGATTTTAAATTGACGGTTCATTAAATGCTGTCAGGACAAATCTCAAGTTAAATCAGTGGTACGGCGCTCCTACCTTCGGCACCTATACAACCTATCGGCACCAAGTCAACCCCGCTTCGGCCAAAATGCCTGGCCAAAGGGGTTGATGGGCTATTGTTGGGGGCCGAACTAGCAGGAGGCCGGAGCCACGACCTCCTCCAGGAGGACCACAGCTCAGACCAGCCAGCATGCGGCCGAACAGATCATAGCCGGCGACATGGCCTCCCTGGGGCTCTCTCCGGCCCGGGGACTCAAAGCCCAGAGGAGGTGCCTAGCCGAGGCGCCTAGAAGTCAAGGTTGTGCAATCGAGCAAAGTATGGCCGACGGGAAGGCTCTTCCGGGATCATTTCGGTGCAGAGGTTTCTCGGCCCAGGATGGCCCGGTCTACAACAAGCAATGCCGAAGAAGCTAGCTTCGGCCAGACAGGACAAAGTGCCTTGTTCACAGCGAAGATTCCCTCGGGGACAGCATCCCGGGTTTTGCGCACATGGCAAACACACGCCTGACACAGAATTAGCTTTTCCGTGATTCTCGCAGAATGTCAGGCATGCTCAGTCAGCTTTTCTGCTGCCCGATGTTGTCAGGCGGCGCCGCCTGATACTATCGGGGCCGACCGGTCGGCCACACATTCAGACACTCAGAGGAGACAGACACACTGTCCCATGGTCTATCACACCATCTCAACCGTGCCGAAGCACATATCCCCCACTCTCCGATGTCCAATAAATACAGACGAGCATTCAATGCATGGTACACACTCTCTCTCTAGCCAAAGCTCTGTCAGTTTACTTTGTCTCTCTACAATTCCTTTGCTGACTTTGCCATCGGAGGGTCCACCGGCGACGCCGCCGCTAGCCTAACGTTTGTTCACTGTGCAACCAGGTCCAGCCACTCAGCTCCGCCGCTCACCGCCGGAATCCACCACTGAAAAGGCTTACCCCCAACAGAAAATTTTATTATATGAATTAATTTAACATTTTTCGAACAATCCGTGACCCGCCCTAACTGAATAAAAAATAATGAATTGATTGAATATATATTTTTAGGGATAGAGTCGTGCTTAAACGCAACTTCTGGTCAATGTATTACTCCGATTGACGTAATTTTTTACATGCGAATTCCTAAGACAATTATCAACACAACCCCATAATTTGTTTCGAAAAATAATCTGATTTAATATTATTTTTTTCGTTCTAAACTCGTAATTTTTAGAATTCGTTTTTCATAACCACCCTTCTTCTTTGTAGCATTGTTTGAGAGTCCACTTCACATATGCGAGTTTATAACGTGGATCAAGAACAAACCCAAACAATAACAAAGAATTTATCTTCTCAAACTTCCAATATTTTTCAAACTTACTCTTCATTGCAAGTGCCAAAGACTTCAAAACAGACTGTTCTTGTTGGTTCCGACACAATGTGTCAATTTCCGTTTGAATCAATGTCATATGCATATATAATACATTGCATGTAACGTATGAAGATCCCGAAAAAAGCTCAGTTGCATCATAAAACATTTTAAGAACTTTGACATATAATTCAACCATACCCCAATTATCACTAGTCGGAGTCCCATATGCTTTACTTTTTTCTTTCCCTTTCCCACTATAGTTTGAATCACATGCCTCACTTCTATCACTCTCCTCCAAATCACGAACCTCCCCAAGCTCGTCCTCTCTAACACTCAATGACAAGAGAGAGTTTTCTTCTTCTAAGCGCTCAAAGGATTTTCGATACACTAAAGCTCTTTCCAACATGAAGTAGGTGGAGTTCCATTGAGTTGGCACATCTAAGCAAGGTATCAATTTCGACTGAATACCTTCTTTCTCAACGCATGTCCAAAATGTTGTCATCCTAGATGGCGATGATCTCACATACTTCGTAATATTCCTCACCATTGTAATTGATATGTGAATATCTTTCAAACCATCACTTACAATGAGATTTAAAATATGGGCACAACACCTAACATGTAAATATGCATGTTCAAAAATGGTAGCCTTCCTCTCTTTGGTCTTCCGAGTCAAGAAATTGATCAAGCCATTGTTTGAACTTGCATTATCAACCGTGACTGTCAAGATTCTATCAATCCCCCAATCTATCAAACATTGCTCAACTACTTTACCAAGTGTCTCACCTTTATGATTTGGAACTAAACAAAAATTTAAAATCTTTTTATGGAGTTTCCAGTTGGTATCAATAAAATGCGTAGTGAGGCACATGTAATTCATGTTTTCGAGTGATGTCCAGGTATCAGTGGTAAAGCAAACTCTTTGACCCAGAAGTGATAGTTTCAAAATTTTGTTCTCATTTTGAAACAATTTCATACATTCTTTTGCAATTGTCACTCTAGATGGAATTCTTGTCCACTTCGGTTGAACTATACGTATAAAGCGTCTAAAGCCCTCACCCTCAACAAATCTGAAAGGCAACTCATCAAGAATAACCATCTCGGCTGGGGCTTTCACACAAGCCTCCACGCTAAAGCTAATAGCACTAAGTTTTGCAACTACTTCTTCCCCATCAATTTTTTTTATTCAAAGCCCAATATTTTTGCTTCTTGTCAAGATTTTTGTTGCTGAAGGGGTATTTTTTACATTGGTGTATTAAGTGAGTCTTCATGGCTCTTGTTCCATTATACTTGCTATGATATGAGTAGTCAGTACCACACTAATTACATGAAGCCCTAGGATTTTTTCCAGACTTTAGTTCAAATTTTGTAAAATGTTCCCACACAAATGACCTCTTCTTGGACGATTTTTCACAACCCATTTTTTCCTCTGCAACATTATCGTCATGTTCACTTGGTATATCAACTGGTGGTTCCTCA
>NMUG010010620.1:0-10897 GCA_002855965.1 Monotropa hypopitys
GAGAACTAGAGTTTGAGGTTGGTGATCATGTGTTTTTGCGAGTTTCAACGTGAAAATGTGTTGTTCGTTTCAAGGGAAATGGTAAGTTAGCGCCAAGGTATATTGGACCTTATGAGATAATGGATAGAATGGGGGAGACGATATATTGTTTGGCTTTGCCGGTGGAGTTGCCTCGGTTATGCAATGTCTTTCACGTGTCTATGGTTCGGAAATACGTGAATGACCCGACTCATGTATTAGAGGTTGAACAGTTAGAGTTGCATGAAAACTTGTCATATGAAGAAAGGTCGGTGAAGATTTTGGATCGCAAGGAGCAAGAGCTACGCTCTAAGGTGGTCCATTAGGTCAAAGTCTTGTGACAGAATCATGGCATTGAGGAAGCTACTTGGAAAGGCAAGGATGGCATGCGGGAGAAGCATCCACACTTGTTTTCAGGTATATTATTGTCTTACTTAAATTTCGAAGACGAAATTTTCTAAGGGGGGAGGAGTTGTAATACATGTGTCCTTAAATTTAATTTAAAAATTCTTTTAATTATTTTGCATGAAATAATTAGTGGCACTTATCAAATAATCATGTTCAAGGTTGTAAAAATCGTACGAGTCACGATACGAATCGTACGAGTCGAGTCGATTCAGGAGCGGAACGAGTCGGAACGCGAAGTCGAATCGCAGTTGGTCCTGAATCGCAACATGAATCGGAGAATCGCAACATGAATCGCACGAATCGCGAGTCATACGATTCGTCCACGATTCGGAAATTGCCCGTCTTTTTGGTCCGAAATTAAAATTACACTTTTTATTTAGGGTTTTTTTGCCATTTCGTACTCTTAAATGGGTCGAAACCCATCTAATGCAAGCCAGATTAACAAAAAACATGATTTGGGTATTTCAAAACCCTATTCGAACCAGTTTACTGAATCTCCTCTCCTCTCCTCTCTTGTGCATTTTGTTTCTGTCGAATTACAGGAGACCCAACTACAACTCTTCTTCATCTTTGTAGATATGGTGGAATCCGATGACGATGACAACGATGATGAAGATGGTGATGATGAGGAACTTGACCTTGGTGATGATGAAGAAGAGTACCTAATATGAAAATTGTGTTGTTTTATGTCATATTGACGAGACGAGACTTGTTTTTGTTGATTTTGTTTTTATTTCAATTGTGTAATGTGGTTGGGCTGAGACTTTTTTTTATGTAATATGTGAAGATGACTAACTTTTTTTTGCTAATTTTGTTATGTCATAATGATAAGATTTGGCCAAACCATGTTTATGATACATCTTAAAAATTAGAAAACACACTACTATGGTTATATAAGTTCAAATAACACATCTTAAAAATTTGGACTGAATCACTATGATTCACGATACGATACGATTCGCGATTCTATAAATGGTCATTTCGATTCACAATACGAATCTTAGATTGACAACCTTGATCATGTTTAACCTTGGGGCGTGAGAGTTTGAGGATTATTATGGTAGGATGTTCTTAGAGTGCCTTGCATTGATTTGAGGTGAGAATTTGAGGTTGATGATAATTAAGATGGTTAATCTTACTTTCAATCTTTGAGATTTTAAATTTTAAAGTATAAATGGACTTGGGAAAGTTATAGAATAGCTTTAGAGGGTTAAATTGTGGTATAGAGTGTTTAAAAAATGTTTGAGGTTGAGTTTAGATAGTTGAGGAGTGATTTGATGAAGTTTTAGGAGGTTTCTGATGTGCTCGTCTGGACCACGGGGTTGTAAGACCCGACTTAGAAAAATACATTATTTAAATTGTTAAATGTTAATTTAATCATTTAAATATGATTTAGATTAGAATTGGTGGTGATAAATAATAGTTGGTTAAAAAGAAAATCTGGCAAGTTTAGAACTGTTGGGAAATAAATTATAATTGAGAAAATTTCGAGAAACATTTCTTACCTGTGTATGTGTTGTAGGCGTAACCGGTAGCCCAAGAATAGGCGTAACCGGTTGCGCATAAGAGGATCAGACAGATTGGGTTTTGTCGTTTTGGCCGATCGGTGGTTTTTGGCTGGGTTGTATTTAATTCATTTTGGGAATGTCTTCATCGATATTTTCCTTTCACGTCTGATTTTTCACTTAAGAAAACAGAGAGAGAGAGAGAGAGAGAGAGAGAGAGAGAAGAACTAAGAAGACAGAGAGGGGAAGAGAATGAAGAGAGAGAGAGAGAGAGAAATGGGTTTCTTCACTTAAATCTACTCGTAAAGGTGGTGATGAGATTTTAGGATGAAATCAAAGCTGTGAAATCAGAAATTCATGTAAGTAGAACCGAATTACTATACTCCTGTGGAATAGTTTGAGTTTAATTGTTGATTGTTGAGTAAGAATTTGATTAAAACTTTCTGTTGGTGGATTTCTATGAGTTTTATTGTAATTGAATCGGGAAATATGTGTCTTGATTATAATCGAATGTGTTGATTCATGTAAATATGGCCATAGGTGAATCGTTGAAGTTTAATTTAGGGTTAGAACCCCAGTTGGATGAATTCGTAGGAAGAAATGACGAAGAACAATGACTAAAATCAATTCTGAGATTTCTCTCAGCGTATGCGTATAACCGGTAGCGGGTAACCGGTAGCGCATAGTAGATTGGTAACCGGTAGTGCCCATTTTTGGCGTAACCGATAGCGCACAGTTGCAATTGGGCAACCAGTTGCGTATCCAGAGGGGTAACCGGTTACGGTACCCCTGACAGAATTCTAAGGTTGTGTTTTTTTGTTCAAATTCAATAACCAATGCTATAAATCAATGTTATTAAATGGAAATAATAACACAAAGGTGTATGTGAGTTTAAATGGATTATTTAATGCATTTTAGTCATTTATTTACGCATTTCTATTTATATTGTTCAAAGGCAAGAACATCCTAACCCGGATGGGTACCAACAAAAATAACACGTGGACATCACTAGCCCAATTGCTCCGCAATGTCCACCAGGGGAAAGGTCCTCGTTAGCCCAATTGCTCTCCGATAGCCCACGAGTATTGGTGCCCAATTGCCCTCCAATACATCGTGTGGCTCTATTCCAATTCCCAATGGTACCCTCATACGCGATTCAATCATCTCCTCACATGATCATTGTTTTTTTAGGTGGGATTTTAGTGAAGGATTCAAGATTGCCAAGGAGTGGTCCTCATAGGATCCATCTCCGTATTTGTCGTTCATTAAGTTCATTGCGTTCATTGTTAGGTTTCCATCAATCAACAAGGTTCCACAACCAAGGCCAACCTGCCATCAAGTCAAAGACTCGACACAATTCTTTCAAGGGGAAACCCAACGATGCCCAATATCACAATTGTCACACTCCGGAAATTTTAATTAATTTCCACGCGTACTAATAAATCGAAAATCCTAAATCGCGTTTGAAATTTATCGATTTGATCCGTTCTTCAAATCAGAAATATTTATTCATGGAAGTTGTAGATAATTTGATTACGATCCCAATGCAACTTGAATCGTCTCAATCGGAGATCGGACGAAGAAGTTATGGCCAAAATACTTTCGGAAAAATCAATCTTTTCATTCAGCGCAAAAATTACTCTCCGCGACCGGTACCCCCCAAATCGCCGACCGTTCGCCGCCCCATCCGAGAGTCCGCGACCGGTACAGCCTTTTGTGTCGACCGGTCACTTTACATATATTGCTTATAAATGTGGTGTGTGAGATGGGAAAAGACGGCGGACGCGCCAAGAGCACGACGTGCTTTGTTTGTCATCGAATGGTGAATCCGATGACTGTTCTGTGTTTCTGTTGTTTACAGTACTTTATGTTTTTGCTATAGTTGATTGTGTTTCTTACATATTTATGTGTTGGCCTTTTTGGTAAACACAGGTATTGCTGGAGAGTTGCTGAGAGGTCCTTTGTCCACTACTGGTTCGGGAGTTGTGTCTGCCTAGGAGACATAGATAGATCACGTGATTAGATGTGTACATCAGTCCCAATGTACGTTAGTGGATTAGTGTAGCTGTTTTCTTTTATTTTATTATTAGAGCATGTTATAATTTAATTTCAGTTGTTTAGATCACCGGCGAAGTTAAGTAACCTTTGTGATTTAAATCGGGAAATAGTTTATAAGTCGGCCCCCGATCGGATCATTTATTATTCCTTTGAGATTTCAAACCAAAAATGAAAACAAATAAAAACAGCAAAATCTCTTAATTTAGATCATATGCGAATTAAGTAACCTTTGTGATTTAAATTGGGAAATAATGTATGAATCGGTTTTCGCCGGATTAGTCATTATTCCTTTGAGATTTCAAAAGAAACAAAAAAAAACAAAATTTAAAAAATCGTCAAAGCTCCGTCCGTTTGACAAAGAAAATCAAAATATAAATAAAGTTTTAGATTCACTTCTTATAAATATTCTGTTTTATTATCTCTTGGCCGAGAAAATATTTAAATTTGGTTAATAAAGGTTGATTTGAAAAATAAAGTACCGAAAGGGCGATGTAGGGTGCCTAACACCTTCCCTATTCGTAACAGTAAATTCCCGAACCTAAAACTCTGGAATTCGCAGACTAAACCTTTTCAAAAACCAGTGACTTGGCACACCATAACTCTATGTCAGGTGGCGACTCCGAAAAACAGATTAATAATAAAATGTATATTGTTACGACAATTGCAATTTGTTATTAATTTGACATTTTTAAGTTTAAACAATCCAGCTGTCCCTTTTTCTATTTCAAAAACCCGTCGCACTAAAGCCAACAAAAGAAGATAGAGTACGGAAATTCCCCACACACACTCTTCGCTCGTGGAAAAAGATGGGGAAGACCGGAAAATTTTCGGAGCGCGACAGTTGGCGACTACGCTAGTGACTTAAGAGGATTTCGGCTTCTGAATTTTTCAAAATCAACCTTTAACCAAAGTTCAGTCATTTTCTCGGCCCATTACTAATATGCAATTTGGTGTGATCCTTTTAGAAACAATACAGGTTGCGCAAAAAAAGGAGCTAACGCGGCAAAAAATCGCTTGCTAAATGCTATTTATGCATGTTTATATTCATTCATTAAGGACTCACTTCACCTTTTCAAAAATAAAATTTTACTTTATCTGCATTGTAAATTTCCATACATCATTTGCATCATTACCCATTTGAATCGGAGGTCATGACCGTGCCAAATGGATGTTACCCTATTTACCCTCGGGGGTCCGAAGTAAGCTTTGCGTTGCCAAGAAGGTATTCGCCGTGGAAAAGGACACCCCAACCAAATCACCGACTCAAAGATGGTTACCCTTACGGGGCCGAAGGTCTAAAAATTTGGGAACCTTAAGCCTTAACCCTACACAGCCACATATGCATATAGAAAAGCACGAAAAAGAGTCGAAAACCAAAACCATGTTATTATTTACTAGGAAACATTGCATACTGAAAAGAGTCCTTACTTGTATTCTGTTTAATTCTTCACAAATTTTTTTTATAAAAAAATGACATCTTTGGGGACTGTGGTAAAATTAGAATATGGACTTTCTATTCACCGTTTTCAAAGAAAGGTTTATCATTTAAAACATTATTAGAAAACTATGTCTGACAAAATGTTTTAAAGAAAAACTAGAGAAAGTCAATATGTCACCACAATCCCCAAAGTCTTTGTCTAAGTTACTAATTTGAATTTAGTGTTGATATATAGGTAGAAGTATGGAGCACTCGGTAGATTTCCAGCTCTCATCCAGAAGGATCACCCGCTCACTAGCCCGTGCAATGGCTGAGGATGGGCAAAATCGTGTGCAACAGGAACCGGAAATGATTCCCATGGAAGAACACCTGGTCGTCTGCCGAACCGTGGAACACCTACAGTCCATGGTTGAGGCTTTGATGGCGCAACGTCAGACCCTCATACAGTCATAGCCGATTGGAACTAAAGCACAAGTTGCGCAACAAACCAACACTGGGGCAGTCCATCATCCAACCCTGCTGTTTTACCGGGAATAACACCTACATTACCCATCGGAAGTCTCCCTGTATATCCGACATCTGCTCAACCCATGATGACGGTTCAGCCGACAATGATGCCGACATTGCCAATCCTACCGCATCATCAAGAAGATCTGGAGAGTTACCCAGATGACATCACTGGAAGGAAGGAAATGGATAGTCATGTGAGCCACAAAATCCAACAACTGGAAGAATCCTTGAAATCTCTGCGAGGACCCAATACATACACCTCAACTAGTTTTGAGGACCTGTGCTTCTACCCACAAATGCAACTGACATCTAAATTCAAGATACCCGATTTCTCGAAGTACGATGGGACTGGTGAACCCATGCCCATTTATGCCTCTATGCTGGGGCACTGTGCGGTTATTCGAACCCCGAGAAGTTAATGATGCACCTTTTTCAACACAGTCTGACTGGGACAGCCGTCCATTGGTTCGCTCGACTGGATCTGAAATGGTTCCAATCTTGGACGGAGTTATCACAGGAGTTTATCCGGCAATATCGCTACAATGCAAAAATGACGATCGACCGCCTGTTCTTGATTAGCATGAAACAAGAACCTGAAGAATCCTTCCGCAAGTACGTATTAAGATGGAAGAACCAAGCTTCCCAAGTGGACCGACCACTGGCAGACTCAGAATATGTGCATATGTTCATACAGAAATGCAAGGGAATCTATTATGAAAAATTTTGCACCTCTATCAGGAGATCTTTTAATGAGATCATTCAACAAGGAGAAATGATAGAGGACAGAATCCGAACAGGAAAAATCATCAATCCATATTCCCAGAATACTGAATCAAGCTCATCCTCACAAGCCAAGCGGTTTCCCCAAAAGAAACCTAAAGAACCGGAAGTTTCCGATGTCATGCCCATACCATACCAGAATAACCCATTTCCATCTCCACCGAGATTTCAATCATTTCCTCCCCCAAATTTTCAAAATCCTTACGCACCACCACTATACTATCCTCCCCCAAGGCCATATCGACCACCAAATCATACTTACCAAACTACACCTTTTCCCACATCTCTGAATACCCCTGCAAGAAATCCGTCTTCTTACAATTGGAGGAATGGTAGAACTTTCACACTACTTGCTATTCCAATGACTGAAGTCTACCAGCGACTAATCTCTTCTGGGCACTTGAACCTCATTCCTGCTCGTCCAACGCCCAATCCTCTTCCAGCAAATTTTCGGGCCGACCTTCAATGTGCCTACCATTCCAACCAAGCAGGACATGAAACAGAAACATGCCGGAGTTTGAAACATAAGATCCAAGACCTTATCGACGCCGGAGAAATCAACTTGGAAGATACTCATATCCCACCGAATGTCACCACTAACCCTTTGCCGAACCATCGGGGAGTCAATATGATAACTGAAGATGAGGACGACCTGGATCCGCGGCACTTGATTGGCCCTCCCGGAACTGTAGTCCGGACAATGAAGAAACCCGTAATCAAGGAACCCATCATAACCATGGTGGGATATCACCGTCACGAACAGAAAACATGGGTTATATATGGCGAATGTTCTCGACCTCCAAAGAAGTACACTGTTTTACCGATACGACCACGGGTCACTCTGCCAAAATCTTCGTCGGTGATGATATTCAACCCGCGTAGGGTACCCTTCAACTATGCAAAATTAAACAGAGAAACTTACGCACTCGAAGGTATTCTCAGGTCGCGAAAGATCTACGCTAAAGTAACGCAAGGAAAGGTAAAGAGGTATAAAAAGATCTCTGAACCGGAATTACTGGAACTTGTCAAATCATGAAGAAAAGCGAGGTGCGGAAGGATATTTCAAGAAATACAATGATAGTCGCCCAATACCTATATCAGAATGGTTTTCAAAGCAGAAAAGGCCTAGGGGCAAACCTCCAGGGAGAAACTGAACCAAGAAAGATATCATCCCAATTGCATACGTTCGGGTTGGGCTACAATCCGACTTGAGAAGAAGAGAAACAAATGGCAATCTTCAAAAGAAATTTCAGAAATGATCGAGGCCAAAGAAAAACCACACCCATCCCGCGTATCCAAGAAAGTTTTATATCAGTCGGATTTTTTCAGGAAATTCCAAAAGAAGACAGAAATCAAGAAGAAGAACCCACATACTCAATCCCCAGTCACCTCCACAAAAAAGAAGATGATCCGGTGGAAGGACTCGTTAAACTTTTTGAAGATCTCCAAATTGTTGTCATCAATTCCCCTCTACACAGCGGGAGTTCTAATGAACCGTCAAAATCAATCCGTCCCATCTGTCCAGGAGAAAAATTGACCAATTGGGTCTCGCAAACAGTACACAGGGCCCGCAAGTTTTGGTAACTTACTACCAAATGACAATAAAATAGGTTTGCTAAATGTTGTTTGTAACTTTTATCTGGAATGTTAGTAAATGGATCTACTTATGAATATTTCGTTTCAAATATTTTGCGAGTTATTCAAACAAAGCATGTGTATATTCTGTTCATTTATCTCTCTCTCTCTGCTAAAAAATGAACTAAAGTTGTAAATCAAAAATATTTTTTCAGGGACCCAAAAAATTGTCATTTTGACTCAAGCGACAGAACAATCTTAGCACAAGAAGAATACGATTTCAACATCTAACTAGACTATGACTCAATGGGGGTTGAAATTGATATTTGCACGGGAGATGAGGTTCTGAAAAAAATTCAAGAAATGATAGAAAGGAATGAAAATAGAAAATACCACAATGTCGAGAAAACAAAAACCATTAATACTCATACCTCACCGAATGTCACCACTAACCCTTTGCCGAACCATCGGGGAGTCAATATGATAACCGAAGATGCGGACGACCTGGATCCGCGACACTTGATTGGCCCTCCCGGAACTGTAGTCCAGACAATGAAGAAACCCGTAATCAAGGAACCCATCATAACCATGGTGGGATATCACTGTCACTAACAGAAAACATGGGTTATACAAGGCGAATGTTCTCGACCTCCAAAGAAGTACATTGTTTTACCGATACGATCCCGGATCACTCTGCCAAAATCTTCGCCGGTGATGATATTCAACCCGTGTAGGGTATACCCTTCAACTATGCGAAATTAAACAGAGAAACTTACGCACTCGAAGGTATTCTCAGGTCGCGAAAGATCTACGCTAAAGTAACGCAAGGAAAGAAAAAGAGGTATAAAAAGATCCCTGAACCGGAATTACTCGAACTTGTCAAAATCATGAAGAAAAGCGAGGCGTGGAAGGATATTTCAAGAAATACAATGATGGTCGCCCAATACCTATATCAGAATGGTTTTCAAAGCGAAAAAGGCCTAGGGGCAAATCTCCAGGGTGAAACTGAACCAATGAAGATATCATCCCAATTGCATACGTTCGGGTTGGGCTACAATCCGACTTGGGAAGAAGAGAAACAAATGGCAATCTTCAAAAGAAATTCCAGAAATGATCGAGGCCAAAGAAAAACCACTCATCCCGCGTATCCAAGAAAGTTTTATATCAGCCGGATTTTTTCAGAAAATTCCAAAAGAAGACAGAAATCAATAAGAAGAACCCACATACTCAATCCCCAGTCACCTCCACGAAAAAGAAAACGATCCGGTGGAAGGACTCGTTAAACTTTTTGAAGATCTCCAAATTGCTGTCATCAATTCCCCTCTACACAGCGGGAGTTCTGATGAACCGTCAAAATCAATCCGTCTCATCTGTCCAGAAGAAAAATTGACCAATTGGGTCTCGCAACCAGTACACAGGGCCCGCAAGTTTTGGTAACTTTCTACCAAATGACAATAAAATTGGTTTGCTAAATGTTGTTTGCAACTTTTATCTGGAATGTTCGTAAATGGATCTACTTATGAATATTTCTTTTCAAATATTTTGCGAGTTATTCAAACAAAGCATGTGTATATTCTGTTCATTTATCTCTCTGCTAAAAAAATGAACTAAAGTTGTAAATCAAAAATCTTTTTTCAGGAACCCAAAAAATTGTCCTTTTGACTCAAACGGCAGAACAATCTTAACACAAGAAGAATACGATTTCAACATCGAACTAGACTATGACTCAATGGGGGTTGAAATTGATATTTGCACGGGGGATGAGATTCTGGAAGAAATTCAAGAAATTATAGAAAGGCATGAAAATAGAAAAAAAAAACCAATGTCGAGGAAACAGAAACCATTAATTTGGGAACTGTAGAGACATCACGGGAAATAAAGATTGGAACTCATTTAGACAATTACGAGAAAAGAGAACTCATTGAGATTCTTAGATCATATGAAGATGTATTCGCTTGTTCTTATGAGGACATGCCAGGATTAAATACATCGATTGTGGAACACAGGCTTCCAATCGATCTGGCAATGAGACCCATCAAACAAAAACTACGAAGGCTCCGACCTGAATGGAGTCTCAAAATCAAAGATGAGGGTATCAAACAGTTCAATGCAAGGTTTCTCCGAGTGGCACATTACCCCGAATGGCTGGCAAATGTAGTCCTGGTTCCAAAGAAGGATGGCAAGGTCCGAATGTGCATTGATTACCGAGACCTCAACAAAGCAAGCCTGAATGACTTTCCATTACCACATATAGACATTCTCGTTGACAACACAGCAAGTCACGAGATGTTCCCGTTCATGGATGGGTTCACAGGCTACAATCAAATTCGAGTAGCACCAGAAGATCAAGAAAAGACTGCATTCCTCACACCATGTGGAGTCTTCTGTTATCAAGTGAAGCCATTCGGATTAAGAAATGCGGGAGCAACTTATCAAAAAGCAATGGTAACGCTTTTCCATGACATTATGCACAATGAAGTGGAAATATATGTGGATGATATGATCGTCAAATCTCGCCAGCAAAGCAATGAAACATTCCGGACCACAGACTCCAAGCTGATTCCTTATCATCAAAAACTTAAGGAATTGCATGCAAAATTCAAGG